>QEPC01011391.1:248658-260686 GCA_003113815.1 Sphenodon punctatus
TGTCTCCAGCCGCCGCCGCCGCCGGCAACTGGGAGAACGTCACTTCCGGCGGCTTTGCTTTAATGCGGCGTTGAGGAGGCACTTCAGAGCTCCTCATTTAAAAGCAGCCATAGTCTCCCCCTTTACCCAAAACCTCCCCCCCCCCACATAACCCAATACAACAATAACCAAAAACTACCCTATCCGTTCCCACGATATCCCATCCATATGCTCCCTCCGAGTCACTGTTGTTACTCAATTGGCAGATATTAAAAATCACCGCAAGACTTTGTGGGTGGGAGTAGGTTAGTAGAAACCCTAAACCCTCTTCAGTAAAGGGGACTTAGCATTAAGTGGCTTTTCAAATGCATACAGAAGTTTAGTGCTTCAGCGTACCATCCTAGGCTGTGTGATGTGGCCCTAAAAGCATAAGCATCAACAAAATATGACTTTACTTATGCAAGCGCCCTTCAGCTCTCACAGTCTATTACACAAGAACAGCAATCATCTGAACACACCATTATCTTATTTGTAATAAATAAGCAAGATTTCTTGGTCTGGAAGGCCAGACTGGTCTGAATCTGCCAGCTTGTGTACAAGCTAAACAGCCTCCCAGGAAAGATGCATCCAGGACAGGAGGGCATTTGAGCCTGAGGGCTTGAGAAGATGTCACTCCCCTGAGTTTTGGAAGAAAGGGACCAGTCATACCTCCCATCCCCCATTAATTTTAGTTGAGGTGAGTCAGAGAGAGAAACTGTAGCCGCAAGTCTCCTATAGCCCCAGGGAATACGTTCAATTGGCTTCATTCTTTAATGTTTGTTTGCTTTTTAATCCTGTTTGGTTTTGTTTTTTTAAAGACAGGACAGGGCTACTCCTTCCCCTACCTCCTCCAAGTTTGTATTGTCTTTACTGTGGGTGTTTTCAGACGTTACGGGGCCCGTTGGCCCCGTACCGATAACACCCAATCCATTCCCTGCCGGGATGACCCCGTCACGCCGTATCAGACGTGCTGGGGGGATCCCGGCGGGGAATCTGGGAGGGGGTGGGGCCACACAGCGCAGTGTGCTGCTGCACCTGTCTCTTATACACATCTAGATGTGTATAAGAGACAGGATATATATAATGTAGATCAAAAAAATAAATTAAAAAACCCCATATAAATAAAAACAAAAAAACAACAAAAGAAAACCATATAAAACCCAATAAAAAACAAAAAAATATATAAAAAACAAAAACACCCCACCCATAACATTTCCCGAACACGGCCGAACCTAACGGCCGAACAGAATGGCAAACGGCTGAACCAAACGNCCGCCGCTTCGTCCGCTCGCGTGGTGAATGCAATTCCACGCCGCAGTAACATCTGGGGGGAAACATCCGTTTCCCCCAACAGACATTAGGAGATCACAGCCACCACGCGGAATTGAGCGTGGTTGACTGTGATCTCGTAACATCTGAAAATACCCATTGTTAGCACATGCAAGCACCTGCAGATTTCATCTTGACTCGGACAAATGGGTGAGCTTAGGTTGGATTTAACATGCTGCCTAAGCCAGACTTAAAACAAGTCCTAATTTCACAGTCAGCACAATACCAGAGAAGCCAACTGGCTGGAGAGTTCATGAATCCACATTCTTAGTACTAAACATGACAATGGAGAAAGAGGTTGAGGGAGAAGCAGACACTTCTCTGAAGGGGCAGACTTCCCATAGGAAAGGAAACCTGTTACATTTATGCATTGACCTTTAGATTCTTCCAAGCCCATGGAGAAAAAGCAGCCACTACCAACACATCTATTAGATCTTCTAGTATCATTAGACAAATGGGTCTGCTCCATCCAAGGTAACTGCTGAGTTAACTTCCTTTTGCCCTTTGGTAAACGCCAGCATGCTCACCCAACATTCTTGTTGCCCTAGGCTCATCTTCCAGTTAACATGAGACAAACTAATTCTGATTTGGAACAGAAGTGACTCCTGTACCCTGGGTAGCAGAAACGATTCAGAACTTCCCTAATCTGTGTAAACACTCTAACCTGTAGTTACTACTTCATGGTAAATTCCTGCCAGATGAAAGTACTCCAGAGTGGTGTTCTTGTCTATCCAAGCTCTTAGATGGATTGGAGAATGCCCATCCAACAGAGTACTTCCAACAAAAAACAGTGCAGCATCCCAAACCCTACTCTGTGTGTGTGTGTGTGTGTGTGTGTGTGTAGAGGATGGTTATTCTGTGTGTGTTGCATTCTCCTTTGATTGACAGAAGGGTATTGAGGAGACAATGTCCCTCTTTGCCATTCTGCTACAGGTGAGAATTCTCCTCTGTGGAGATTTGGATAGAAGAGGTGTGGGGGAGGGAGGTGTTGTGTTTTGAGTCAATCTCTCCATCTGCTCTCCACATTTCCACAAGACATGGATCATTTCACTCATCAGGTGGGAGATTTTTTCCCTTCCAGGAGAGGCGCCTTTAGCTCCCGATTCCCATCCCATATCTCCTCATGTGCCAGCACAGGAAGAGCTAGAAAGGTGTATAGAGAGCCTCTTTCTCCCCTCCAATCTCCCGGCTACATACAGCCCCCGTTTTCTCCCCTTTCTCCCTCCTCCCCCGTCGTGTTGCCATACCAGGGTTTTGGCTACGTTCCCTCTCTGGGTGATGTTTTTGCTGTGCTTTTTGTTGGCCACCCGGATCCGCTACCATTGCTGTGGGAGTGGACTCGGGGGCCTTTACCCTGCTGGGAAATCCCTGCAACCAGAGGTGCCTGGTTTCTACCAAGGGAACCAATCCCACCCCCGCCGTCCAGCCTCAGCGTTGCTGCCCTAGTCGCCCCTAGCCAGCCTGCTGAAGACAGAGACGAGGGTGGATGAAAGGATGGGATGAACGGAAGTAATCTCTCATCATCTCATGAAACCCTCACCTTCTTCTTTCCTATCCGTCCGGTCCATCGGCTTCCTAAAAACAGCAGCAGCAGGGAAATTTCAGGGCAGGATCAGCGCACGGCAGCCGCCTCCCTCCCTTGCTAGGAAAGCGCATTTCCCTGGCACTGGGGGCAGCTGGGAGAGAGACCCAGGATTTGGCCAGGAAAGAATGCGAGGTTCTGATTGGTAGCTGGGAAGGGCGGGGTGAGGGTTCCACTCCCTCTATGCGCGCATGCAGGCATGGTCCTCCTCGGGGCAGTGGGATGGGGGCAAAGGCCGAGAGCCTCCTCTTTCCATAACTGCTTCATCCAGCGCCCTTGCTGTTACAGAGTGTGAGTCATGCGGACACACTAGTAGCCAGTCACTTGGCTAACCCTTGCCCTTGATGGCTACCAGAGTTTTCTCCCAGGGCAAAATAGCACAGGATAGACAGTAGGAGCAAAACCATGGGAAATGCCTGGTGTTAAGGGGGGGGGGGAGGGGGGGTGTGCTGCCCTCAGCACTGGGTTCCTCACCCCTTTGGACGGCCCAATTAGTTCTCTCTACTGTCCTCTGTTACAGAGTGTGAGTCATGCGGACACACTAGTAGCCAGTCACTTGGCTAACCCTTGCCCTTGATGGCTACCAGAGTTTTCTCCCAGGGCAAAATAGCACAGGATAGACAGTAGGAGCAAAACCATGGGAAATGCCTGGTGTTAAGGGGGGGGGGAGGGGACCTTGTGCTGCCCTCAGCACTGGGTTCCTCACCCCTTTGGACGGCCCAATTAGTTCTCTCTACTGCCCTAGTTTAGAGTACCTTTCTCTGTAAGCTAAGCACCTACACCTGTGACTTAGCAACTTTAAAAATGTATCCCTGTCTTTTGCTATGTTCCCATCCCCCTTATCCATCCTAGATTGTAAGCCCCTTAGGGTAGGGACCTGTGCCTAATTAATGATTGTCCAATACCAGGTATGATTTAATGGCATTATATATCATGGGAGAGGTGGGGGTGGGTGGGTTGTGCCTTGGCTCCCCAGTGAGAGGGCTGGTATGGAGGGTGTGTGTGTTAAGGGTGGAGGATTGTGCCATAACCCCCTTGTGAGAAGGAGGGTATAGGCACAGGGATGTTTTTGGAGGGTTGGGAGTGCCACCGCATGAGGGAGCTGGGATTGGGTAGGGAATGAATGCTTTGTCCCGCCTGTGGGAGGCGGGGATATGGGCATCAGGGTGGAGGGCTAGGGAGGGGTTTTATTCCCTCCTGCCTGTTGCTTATGCCACTCTGTCTCTGGGGATGTTGGGTTTCGGAGACCCTCTTTGACCACCCACCTCCCTGGGCCCTTTTGGGGGGGGGGGGCGGGGAGGGTTTGAGAATCTGGTGTTGGAGTGGGGATTCTGTTTGAACACAATCTAGTCTGGTGGTGGGGATTGTGGAGAAACCCTCCTGGATAGATCGCCCCTTAGGTTCCTCCCTGACCCAAGGCAAGGGACTCTGCCAGACCATATAAGGATATGTGCTCACCTCAGCCCATCTGACTGACCACACTTTACAAACCTTACCAAAGTAGGAACTCTAGGCCAGGTAACCTAACTGATTGGTCACCTTGAACAGGGTCACCTGTGGCTGGGAACCAATAGCTGAGATGCTAGTGTTGCCCTTTAAAAGAAGGCTAGTCAATTTCCACAGACAAAGACCTCATGGCCAGCCGGTAGCTGTGTTGGACTAACTTGCAAGACCCAGCTTTTTCCATCCAGCTGGGAAAGAACCAAACCCTGCAGAACTAAGACATCCGCGCTTACCCTGCAGAGAAAGACACTGTGAGTAATTCCTTCTATGCAGAGAAGCAGGTTTAGGGACCATTTAGGCTTAGACGCGCTCTAAACGGGTTACCATACCTGCTCGTAGTTGCCTGTGTTTGTTCACGAGTTCAATGCCTTTTCCCTACCTTTCTGTATCCTTCTAATTCAGTTAACTTAGCTAGTAAAAACAATAAATCTTGTTTTCTCTAATCAAGAGTGCCTGGTGTGTTTGTGTGTGTTGTGACCCAAAATGCTTCCCAAGTTTGGCTTACGCTGGGAAAGCAATCTCTAATAAGGAGCAGGGTTTGGGCTTCCAGAGCAGCCCTAAACCCCAGAAGCTTGTAGCTCTAGTGGTGGCAGCAAAACCTAAGTGTTATGGTGATGGGCACTCAGTGAGGGAGGGGGCTAGGAGTAGACCACCCCCCTACTGGACCCATTACGCCACAGGTATCTCTAAGCTATAGATCAAATCTGTTCCATGAATGCTTTCCTTTTTCAGTTCTTGTGGCTCATGGATCCAGCCCCTAACCTCAAGCACTGAAAGAGTGAGCTCAGAAGAAGGGAGTGGAGATGAGGGCATGCCCACAAACAATGGGGATGGATCTATGAAATTGATCTGTGATCTGGAGCCTCCTTTTCCTTCCCCCATTCTGAGCACACCCCTAATGCACCCCTGCCCCCAGCTCCTATCGCCCATGGAAC
The DNA here is from genome assembly GCA_003113815.1 of Sphenodon punctatus. Lineage (NCBI taxonomy): Eukaryota > Metazoa > Chordata > Lepidosauria > Sphenodontia > Sphenodontidae > Sphenodon > Sphenodon punctatus. Next base: position 254,026 of record QEPC01011391.1, read on the forward strand.
TTGTATTAATTTTCAAAATGACCCACCGTCAGGAGGAAAAGGTTCCCTACCCCTGGTTTAGCGTAATACCTAGATTAGATTATTGAACTGCCCGCTACCAAAAATACTGTCAACAGCTTTCTTCTGTTCTATTACCATTTAAAACTTAACAGGCATCTATTGGGGATGCTTTAGGTCAAGTACTCCAATAATCCACACAGTGAGAACCTTCATTTACCTAGACGGCTAAACTAGGTTTCACTATCATTTTCTACATTACTGGAGTGGTGCAAAGCAGTTAGTGAGTCACAATGAACGTTACCATCACAGAATAAAATCCAGTTTAAGATTGTCTGTCAAGCAATGTTGCTGAGGATTAGTTTTTACCGATATTTGATTTTCACTTAGAACATTGGGCAAAATAATATTTAATAGCCTATGATTGTTACGAGCCAGTTTCTGATCTCAGTTAATCTGGTGAAGCAACTTAACTCGTGATAGTGGAGTCATTCAAAATTTATGTTGTATTAACTAAATGTAAAGGGGCCAGATATTCAGATGGTGTAAATTACTCAGTTTTAAACAAAGGAGTTATGCAAATGTCAATGAGCGATAAGACAGGACAAATTAATATCAGTGAATTTATTACTGATTAACTAGGGACACTGATTAAAGGGACACAAATCAGCATGTGTCTCATGTCCCTCACTTTAGCCATTTTTACATGAGACACACCCGCTTGCGCCCACTCATGCCCACATAGTGGACATGGGGGAGTGCGTCCCGTTTGAAAGTGACAGTGGATGGGTGGGTATGTGAGCACGCTCCTGCGAAAACACACGCCTCCACCTATTGCCTTTGCATGGAGCAACTGGCAGGAACACAGGTTGCTCTGTGTGGGGCATGGGTGTGCACCCACCCCCCGCACCACTGTGATCACAGATTGCTGCTTGGGGGGAGGGCGGTCCGTTAAAAATGGCCTTTATAGTTAGAAGATATCAAGATGGGCCAATTTTTTCTGTTTAAACTGGTGCAAATCTGCAGTAGGTCAGTAGGCGTATTTCATATTTCTACTGGCATAGCTGAGAGCTTAATCTGGTCCATTGCGTTTTAATTTTCCAAATTCTATTCCTGTCCATTTTAATTCAATAATAAAAAAATCTTTTCAACGTAATGTACTCAATGTATTTATCACAATGTTCTCCAGAAGCAATTTCCATACTGTTATTAGAGTGTTAAGGAGAATGGAAAATAGAGGATCAAAATTAGATCCTTCATAGATGAAATGACAAAATTAATGAAGCAGTGTAATCTATGTGGAGATCTAAGGAAATATGAAGCCATGACTTTAATAGCAGCCAGGAGGCACTGGCAATTCTCCAGGTGGAGGAACACAATGAAACTGACTCTGAATTTACAGCTTTTCTAGGGAGAGACTATAAACTTTTTTTTTAAATTCCTTTTTAAAAAACAATTGGTTTTAGTCAGGAATAAAAAAGGCAAGGGATCACTTAAAATGGAGATAATAAAAACAACCACAAAGACATTAGCAAAGCCGGCAATTCTGCTCCATTTTGTAATGGTAATCGGCCGTTTGAGGTCAGATGGCAGAGTGCTGATGGCTGATCAATAACATCAGCCATACTAATCAATTGTTCCACCCAGCTATCCCCGGCAAGCAGGCAGAGTCAGGTCAGCCCAATGCTGTTAATCAATTCATAACATGAATCTGGTGTTCTGGTCTTGTGCTTTCCATATGCAGTGTGGTGCCAGTTATGGCTCTTTCACTTCACATGTCATCACTACTCAGTCAGCAAATTAAATCGATTTAAACAAACTCCAAATCTGAAACAATTCAACTAACCTTTTTAAAAAAATCTTACTCCAAGAAGAGTTTTCCCCACCCGAAAAAAGGGGAAATATCAAAGGGAGATGCTATGAAATCCACTAAGAACTTTGCTACAGGTTTTAAAAAGTGCCCTGAGAGGTGCTCGGACTATGAGCGGAGCCTATTATAAAACTCTATCATAAATACATTTTTCAAGCAGCTGCAGCCTTTTGTGGAACTATGCTGGATGGAAGCTGCTTGCATTCCTGTAGGGTCTGTGCTCTGTTCTGCTCAGCATCTTACACTGCATGTACTAGTAGGGTGTTGATCTAACTAGTTATTAAACCAATGAGTTTAAACCAACAATGATTCCCACTGGCTGAAGTGTATGTTCCACATAAATAGAAACTGAAGCTTTTTGAGTGAAAACCACTCTCTGTTTTTCTAATGGTGATCTAGAGAGAGAGAGCGGTTGCTGTGTTGATCTCAAATGCAAGGAACAGAGACAAAGGGTGTTGTCACACAGACAGCACCCGCAGCTTTGCCCCGCCTCAGCCCGAGGCAGGCCATCCATTTAAAGGTGGCCCGCCAGATGTGCAAGCGGAGCAGAGGCAGGGCAGCCCAAATCTGGGGCACTGGCCGGAGGTGGGGCTGCTGTCTGTCTGCTCAGCAGATGGCCACTGCAGCTCCGGTCTCAGCTGGGGGTTGCCCCGGACAATGCCATGGAGTTGGCAGCCCAGAGCGTGGGGCAATCTGCCTGAAACTCTATGATGTGGGGCAGGGTGTGCTGCGTGGCCAGATTTTGGGCCACAGCAACCGCCAGGTCAATTTAAAATGGACCCAGACGGGGCTGCAAGCAGGCAGACAGGGGGTTGCACCCCTGGAGCAGGTCCAGGAGTGAACACCCCTACATCCATGTGAAAACACCCAAAGTCATTGGGCCAACTTCTGCTAGTGAGTGTATGCAAGCTTTTGGGCCATCCAGGCCCTTCCTCGGGCATGTAAAATTAACTTCTAACTTTTTAATTGCATGAGGAAGGGCCCTATGCTGCCACTGACTTCCAGGGCTATATAAGGGCAATGCAGGAAGCAGGAAATTGTCCAGTCAATGTGTCAGCTACCTGGACCTGTGCTCCTGTCTAGACTCTGCTCCAGTCTTCTGCTGTGCACCCTTGCCTTCCAAGTTGTGCTCCAACCACCACCTTCAGATTGCCTTGGACTTCTTAGTTCCTGACTCAGTCTGGTTACGACACCGTCCTGCATCACGAACCGGCTAGGTTCTTTGGCATCTGACTCCTTGGCTTGACTTGGCATTGTTATGACCACGGTTTTGGCTTGACCTTGCATTCTAACCTCTTGGCTTTGACCCCACTTCAGTGTCTGATGGACTATGGCCTGACCCATGTACCTGACAGTTATTTCTCTTTGGTCCAAGACATAGTACACTACAAGATTTTTTAATATGATTTGTGGTGACCCCCACTAGGTGGTATTTTCAAAATACTCACGAAGAATAGTCCTTGTTTCAAGGTGCTCACTATTTAAGGACTGAGAACATCACTAACTCATAAAAGTAAGTCACTGTAGTTCACAGCAATGCAGGGGTGGGTCTTGAAGAGGAAAAGAATTGTATTTTCAAGGTTTTCTTCTGAGAAGGGGAATATCTGCATATTTAGGAGATTGACTACACTATGAGGCAGAGGAGCATGTTTTCTTTAGAAGTAGGAGAGCTATAACTTCTTTAAAAGTCTCCATTTTACTTTGCTTTTGTGCTGTCCACTGTGCCTGGTACTGAAAGGTCGCCCAGGCTCTATTCATAGTTTACTGCAGGAGTGGCCAGTCTTATGGTGTACACAATCTACTTGATCCAGGCATCAACCTCAGGTGATCTACTAGAACATTTCTTGCTGACTCAGATGCTCCAGGCTGGCCCCACTCTAGCTGGCCCCCAACTGTAGGGCACCTCAGCAACTGATCTTAGTAGTGGAGAAAGGCTCCCCTTTAGCAAGAGACTTCCCTGCCGCACTGGAGGAGCTCTCCTAGCCTGTCTACCCCCCAGAGACCCTCCCCAGGGCACCAGTCCTGCTCTCTTTCCCAGGGGGCGATCTCTGAGAAAACCTGGCTGGCGGGCCCAGGGGGGGGGGGCAGCTGAGGACCAGACTTCCTGACCCCAGGGGCGAAGAGAGGCTTGGACTAGCAGCCAGCCTGCCCAATCACCATCCCTCTTTTCCTCTCTCAACAGTTTGTGTTCCTCCCAATTCATTGCCATCCTCCTCCTATTTAACCTATTCCCACACATTTACCTCCATAGTTTCATTTATTTAGATTAGATGATATAGATTTAGGTGTTATTTTTATTTTTTATTTTTACCCCTCCCTGTGTTCTTTCTCCCTACCCTCCATTGAATCCTTCCCTCCTCCCACTATATATTCCATCCCTGATTCCCTTCCCCTATTTTTGGATTTATTTAGAGTAGTATTAGATAGGGCAATTGGTTTACTTACTGGTGAATTGCCCTTCTGAGTAATGTGCAGGATGGGAGCTCTTTTAGCCTGGGATGATCCCTGCCTAGGCCAGTAGGAGGCAGACTAACAAAGTTGCGACTGGTCGTGGATAGAGGGGGTCCATCCCTCCAGCTTGCCAGTTGTTCTCAAAGCTGTATAAAAATACTAACAACAAAACTCCAAGAACATTAAAATAAGTGTAACGATAAGAAAAATACAATAGAGGAATCCGCTGGAGAGAGACAGGAATCTCTACCCCGAAACTAAATCTCCCCAAGACTCCGACCCCCATCTGCATCTGCAAAAACCAACTTTGGGAGCTCTAGTAGTCCAAAAAGCAGGGAGGGAACCCCCAAGCCTACCTCCTATCTAGGCAGAGGCAGAGAAACAACTGTCAAGTGAGAGGGATGGACCCCCTCTATCCATGTCCAGTCGCAACTTTGTTAGCCTGCCTCCTACTGGCCTAGATGGGGATCATCCCAGGCTAAAAGAGCTCCCGTCCTGCACATCCCAGGAACATGATATAGGTTTCATTTTTGTACCCCTCCCTGGGTTGTTTGTTGTGAGCTGTCTATTTCCCCCCCCAATCCCTGTGTGTGTGTGTGTGTGTGTATGTGTGTGTAGATAGATAGATAGATAGATAGATAGATAGATGTAGGAGTTAGTTTAGTTATAGAGGTAGATAGAGATAGTGTGTAGTGATTCAGTTTTAATATTTTATAGTGTGTTCGTAGGACTAGGCATTTGTAGATATAATATTCCATTTAGTTCCATAGATTTTAGAATAGTTAATAGCAGTTAGAGTTAGCATAGATATATATAATCTTAGATTACAGAGGTATAAGAGAATCACTATTGGCTCTTTCCTAAACAGATGCTTTTGAGTTCTGAGTAAAAAGTGGGGGAGAGAAGTTGTGATGGCCACAGCACAAAATAAGGATACTTGGTTGACATTTCTGCTGGCCAACTGACATCACAAACGGATTTTATACCACAGTGACATGTAAGAGAATCCCTGGCATCGGCTTCTTCTCTGCATATGCTGTGCAGGCATATAAATTGGGACTCTCTAGCATATCTTTCTGATATTTGGCAGAGATGATTGTGAAAGCCACCTTGCATCAGGTTCAACTGGTGACAAACAGCAGGGCACCTCCAGCGTACAATGGGGTGGAATGGGAGATCCTGGCTCACACGGTCTTCGTGCTGAGACTGTTCCTGGCTGTGACTGAGTCGGAGACCATCAGCTCTTTATGGTGGAAGCGATCGCTCGCCGAACCATGTGGAGGGTCCTTATTTGCTTACAGCATGGCCCAGGGAGAGCTGGCTCTGCTCCTGTTGGACACAGACAGTGATTCAGGCATAGAGGAGGTATCCAGCATCATCACTGAGGCAGGTGAGGAAATAGCCAACAGGAGCTTCAATCATCGTGAGTCCAGGAGCGTTGGGAAAGTAGGAGGTGCTACTACCTAGTCCCCAATTATCTGTTGCTTCCCCTGCTGCTTCCTAATGGAGACCCCTCTGGGGGTTTAAAATATTAACTCTCAGTCTCTTCGCTTCAGAGGCAGCAAGCCACTCCAGTTCTAGGATCCACCGTCGGGGTTCTGGGGCCTACAGTACATGGATGGGCAGCTGTCCATCCACATCATCTAGAAGCTGCCATTCCTGTCCCAGGACCCACCATCAGGGTTTTGGGTCCATCCACTCACAGGGAGCTGTCATTCCACTGCATCAAGAAACCGCCAGCCACTCCAGCCCCAGGTCTCACTGTCAGGGTTCTGGGGCCTATGTTACAGGCAGGGAGAGATGTCCATTCATGTCATCCAGAAGCTGCCACTCCTGTCCCAGGACCCACCATCAGGGTTCTGGGGCTGTCATTCTGCTCATGGGAGCTGTCATTTCACTGCATCAAGAAGCAGCCACTCCAGCCTCAGGTCCCACCATCAGGGTTCTGGAGTCTACATTACAGGCAGGGAGGGCTGTCCATCCACGTCATCCAGAAGCTGTCACTCAAGTCTCAGGACCCACCATCAGGGTTCTGGGGCCATTATTCTGCTCACGGGGAGCTGTCATTCCACTTCATCTAGAAGCTGCCACTCCAGCCCCAGGACCCACCCTCAGAGTTCTGGGGCCTATGTTATAGGCAGGGAGGGCTCTCCATCCATGTCATCCAGAAGCAATAGGGGTGATGCTGCTGCTCAGACTGCTGCTGGTGCTGCTGCTGCTCAGCCTGCTGCTGGTGCTGCTACTGCTAGGGCTGGGGGCAGGGATAGACCCCTCCAGCTGAAAGGGGTGGCTGCTTCCACTCCCACCATCCCCAGGGGCATCCTGCTGCTGCTGCTGCTGCAC
>QEPC01011391.1:269176-309901 GCA_003113815.1 Sphenodon punctatus
GGGGGGGTGATTTTTAATCCCCCACCTGTCTATTTATTTTTATATACTACCAGCTTATTGATATGTTTTATAGTTGTATTTTAAATGTTTTAAATGTTTTTATTGTTGTAAACCGCCCCGAGCTGCTGTGCAGGATGGGGCGGTATAGAAATCTAATAAATGAAATGAAATGAAATGAAATGAAAATACCCTATCCTGTCCCTGCCTTCCCACCCTCCCCTTGCCAGGGGTGTAGCTATCATGATGCAAAGAGGCTTAGTTGAACCTGTCCTGGGCCCAGGACTCTGAAGGGGTTCTTTGCAAACAGCCTGAGAAGCACTAGGAAACTTTTCAGACTGGGTGTGGGAGGGAGCGAGGACAGCACTTCATCCTTGCCCACTTTGACAATTTTGTAGTGGTGCTCAGACCACTTCCAAAAGGCTGTACCAAGAAAGAAGCTTTCAGAGTGGGTGAGAGGAGTGCTGGTCCCCCCTCCACCCACTCTTAAATCTTCTTCCTGCCAGGGTTGTGGCCATTCTTGGGGATGGGATAGAGCTGAAACAGGTACTTAATTTGGTACCCACAAGTTATACCTGTATTTTTGGGTACCATTTCGAGGATCTGAATTGGTACCCATATTGACTGAGTACTCAAAAAAACAAAATTTTGGTTACCAATTTTTTGAGTACCCAAAATTACCTGAAAGCCTGAAATAACACTATGGCAGAGCTGAACCGCAGTAGGACTCTGGGTCCTTTAAGAGTTAGAGTGTGTGGAAGTCACACCCAGTCCTGGCTGTGTATATAAGAGAAAGAGCTGAAGAGGAGTCAGAAGCTGCGTAGATGCCAAGGGAAACACGTTGCTGCTCCTGAGTGGAAGGAGACCTTGCATCTGACATGAGGAGCCAGACTGACTCCTGGATGTGTGTTGGATGTGAATAGCCTGCCAGAGGACTGCTGCCTGTTCAGGCTTGGGTTTATTGTATAAAGACTTCTATAATCTAGAACTATGGTGACAGATATATGGAAATAAACTAATGATATGCTAAATCCCCTGAGTGACTGCATGAACTGGGTATGTATCCTGACAACACTCAACCACAGCAAGGCCATCACCTGCTACAAACACCCAAAGAAATCCCAAATTCTGGGACAAAAATTAGTATTTTGGTATACTGGTTGTTGGTATTTCAATTATCTAATCAAAAAGGCTAGCTGGGAGACACTAGGGCCGTTGCTGGCCGGGATAGTCAATGCCTCCCTTGGGGAGGGCAGGGTGCCGGACTGTCTCAAGGAGGCTATGGTGTGGCCCCTGCTCAAGAAACCATCATTGGATGTTGGCGTCCTGGCCAGCTATCAGCCGCTCTCTAACCTTCCCTTTTTAGGGAAGGTTATTGAACGGGTGATGGCTCGACAGCTTCAGGGGCATCTGGACCGGATCAATTTTCTTGATCCCTCGCAGTCTGGCTTTTGTCCAGGTTATGGCATGGAAACTGCACTTGTGAGTCCTTGGTTGATGACCTCTCCTGAGAGTTGGACCAGTGTCGTTCGACCCTGTTGATTCTGTTAGATCTCTCAGCTGCATTTGATACTGTTGATCATGAGCTGTTGGGTGACTTGGCTGCAGGACCGGGCAGGGATTAGCGGGACTGTACTTGAATGGTTCCACTCTTTCCTGGCTGGGAGAACCCAACATGTGGTGCTGGGTGACTTTTCATCTTCTCCCTGGGGCCTCACATGTGAGGTCCTGCAGGGTTCCATCTTATCCATGCTCTTGTTCAATGTGTATATGCAGCCTTTGGGGGAGGTTGTCAGGGAGTTTGGTGTAAGGTGTCATCAGTATGCTGGGTGTCATCAATATGCTGACGACACCCAGCTATATCTCTCATTTTCATCTGACCCAGGTCCGACAGTCTCAGTGCTTACCCAGTGTCTGTCAGCTGTGGGGGATTGGATGAGGGACGGGTTAAATCCTGACAAGATGGAGGTGATGGCTGTGGGGAAAGCCGGGGGAGCAATGGCCCCCATCATTGATGGGATCTGTCCTCCCCTGGTATCTCAGATTCGTAGTCTGGGAGTGCTCCTGGATCTGCAGCTCCATCTGGATGTGGCGAAGGGGGCATTCTGCCAGTTGCATCTGGTACATCGGCTTAGGCTGTATGTCTTGGATTTGCATCTGGCCACAATCATCCATGCTTTTATTACCTCAAGACTGGACTACTGTAACGCACTGTACATAGGGCTACCCTTGGTGCTGGTTCAGAGACTGCAGCTGGTGCAGAATGTGGCGGCCCATCTCCTGAAGGGGATGGGCCGACGTGAGCACATTACACTCTATGTACTGCTGCCGATAGTCTTCCAGGCCCAATTCAAGGTGTTGGTGTTGACCTTTAAAACCCTAAATGGCCTGGGCCCCACCTACCTGCAGGACCGTCTCACCCTCCGGATTTTGGATCGGCCCCTGAGGTTGGCCGGGGGTGCCCTCCTTGAGGTTCCCCACGTTTCCTGCGTGTCAACCATGAGGAGGGCATTTTCTGTGGCTGCGCCTCGGCTGTGGAACTCCCTCCCATTGGAGGTCTGCTTGACCACGGACATCCCCTTTTTCCGTAGACAGTGTAAGACCTGACTGTTCCACTGGGCCTTTACCGAGGGAGATGGGGTGGGTGGGTTGGGTTAGGGAGGGTTTAGGTATGCGTTATTTTAATATGGGGATTTTATGTTGTTTTAATTGTATTTTAGTTATGTATTTTTAAATGTTGTTAGCCGCCCCGAGATGCTTATAGCAGGAGGGGACAGCATATACATTTTAATAATAAATAATAAAAACCAGTTAGAGTACTGAAAAGTACCGGAAATACTCAGTTCAGTTTGGTTACTGGAAATTCAATGGTACCCATTTTTGTGGGTACTCATTTCAGCTCCAGTATGGGGGGAGGGGCTGCTTTCATTTTTATCCACTTTCAAAATTGCCCCCTAGTTTAAAATGTATAGAGAATGAAAAAGCAAATCCTTCTCCTTTGCCAGCACAATTACAAAGCCTGCCAAGCCACCCACAATGCTGCTTTGTGTGTTCAAATGCTGTTATCGCTGCATAAGTAATGTTAACAGACTCAATCTTATCAAGTTTCTTGTTCTTACAAATGGCACCTTCCTGGTCCACACAGCAGAGTGGAACTGAACTTTAGTAAGGTATAATATGTTTTTAAAAGTGCTTACACGTGTATATACAGCCTTTGGGCGAGGTCATGAGAGGGTTCGGTGTGCGTTGTCATCAGTACGCCGATGACACCCAACTCTACCTCTCTTTTTCTCCAGACCCAGACCCGGCAGTCTTGGTGCTCAGTGCCTGGCAGCTGTAGTGGACTGGATGAGGGCGAGTCGTCTGAAGTCGAATCCCGACAAGATGGAGGTAATGTTGGTGGGTAGGGCTGTGTGTGTGTGTGGTTCCTGTCACTGACGGTATTAGCCCCACTTTGGTCGCAGAGGTCCATAGTCTGGGGGTGCTCCTCGACCCACAGCTCTGCCTGGATCTCCAGGTGGAGGCTGTGGCAAGGGGAGCATTTCGCCAGTTACATCTGGTACGATGGCTGTGGCTGTATGTTTTGGACTCGGATCTGGCCACCATCATCCATGCCTTTATTACCTCTTGATTAGACTACCGTAATGCACTTTATGTGGGGCTACTCTTGGGGACAGTCTGGAGGTTGCAGCTGGCGCAGAATGCAGCGGCCCGTCTCTTAACGGGGACCGGTCACCATGAGCACATTACACCAGTGCTCCGTTCTCTGCACTGGCTTCCTATTATCTTCTGGGCCCAATTAAAGGTGTTGGTAATGACCTACAAAGCCCTAAACGGCCTGGGTCTGGCTTACCTGCGGGACCACCTCAGGCCCCGGATCATATTGCGGTCCCTGCGGTCGGCTGGGGATGCCCGACTCGAAGTCCTCCAGGTTTCCCTGGTGGTGACGATGGGGAGGGCATTCTCGGTGGCTGCTCCTAGGTCGCTTTTAGACGAGACAAATTTGCGCGTGATTGGTGAAAAATGCACGTGTTTTAATGCTCGTTTAAACAACATAGCAAATGCGCATTTTAAACGGTTTAAGTGTTTAAACAAGCATTAAAACACGCACATTTTTCACCAATCACCCGCAAATTTGTCCCGTCTAAAAGCGGCCCTAGACTTTGGAATTCCCTCCCGACAGAGGCCCACCTGGCCCCGGACCTCCCCTCTTTCCGAAGACAGTGTAAGAGCTGGCTGTTCCTCCAGGCCTTTGGGGAGGGTTCTGCCCTTTTTATATTTTTAGCATTTTAATGAATTTTATATTGTATATTCTGTGTTTCTTTTATTGTTATTATTATTGTTATTACTGTTGTAAGCCGCGCCGAGCTGCTCTGTGAGCAGGAGGGTATGGGGTAAAAGAGCAGTGAAATAAATAAATAAATAAATAAATAAATAATAAATGATTCTTGTTAGCTTCTGATCTTATGAACCTATCTTCCAGGGGTGGGAGGGGGAGAAGAGGTCCACGCTTCCAATTTAAATGGATATTTAGCAGACACTAAATATGTAGGGTTAGTGTTAGTTATGCAAAAGTCAGACCATTTAGCTTTCACTTTTACAAGCATAATTCTAATATAGACTGCACTTTCCGTGTTCAGAGGGCTTCACCATTCTTTTCTAGTTCAGTGGTTCACAATTTCTTTTTTAACCATACCCCTCCTTGTCTGTGGTAGATGAGGCCCCACCACACATGCATGCTTCCTTTCTCCCTTCGCATTCTTTTACTACCTTCCCTTTCTCCCTTGTTCTTTTACTCTCTCTCTCCCCCTTGCTACCCCATTCTTTTGGAGTGTCCCCCTAGCTCACTGAGAGTATGGGTTGAGGGGATTGCCAGCAGGATCCTTCTGCACCCCCCGTCATCAGTCTATGGTTTTTTCAGAATATTGACAGATGGTGTTGAATTGTTTTTATTTGTAAATTGGTCAACCTATTTTGTCACATTCCATATCCTCAAACAACTGGAAATAAAAACTACACTGGAGAAACACCTTCTAAATGGCAAAGACCAAATCCCACCTCCCCCCCTAGATGCAAGTATTCTCTATGAATGTATGAAATTCTTGCCAATTCTGTAGCCACACCAGTGACATTTAATTGTATTTAGTATATAGATATAGCTCTAGTAGAATCTAGAACTTAATACTGTAGAGAAGGGGTGGAAAACCTCAGGCCTGGGGGCCAAATGTGGCCCACAGCAAGTTTTTATGTGGCCTCTTTTCAGTTCCTGGATCCAGTTTCCATCCCTCCACCCCAAGCATTGAAAAACCAACCTCCGGGTAAGGGAGTAAAGATGAAGGTACACACACAAGGATAGGAGGCAGATTTTGCACAAATCCATGACGTGGACACTCCTCTTCTTGTGTTCACTCATTAAGTAGCCCCATCCCCAACTTGTATATGGGCCCTTGGAAATTATACTAATTTCAAAATGGCCCCCAGAACAGAAAAGGTTCCCCACCGCTGGTGTAGAGACGCTGTGAACCTGTATTCTGGGGGGTGGGGTTCCACACTGCCAATTTAAATGGGATATGCTGAGTGTAATGTGCCTACTTGACCATAGTGAAAATGTCTGTAAGCCTTTAAACAGTGCTCTGTCTGCTGTAAGTCTCTGCAGGATCAGACCCCCCCAATCAATAACAGCAGTTGGGTTTTTCTCCCCTAGGTATGGCTTTATTGGGTTCCAACTCTTCTTACTTGAAACAAGCCCCTTGCTAGGCTCTCAGCTAGGGTGACCAGATATGCAAATTTTAGAAGACAATTATGAGAAATACAGGTTGCAGGACTGCATTGGCGCCAGTGCAGCCCTGCAACCTGTATTTCTCATAATTGTCTTCTAAAATTTGCATATCTGGTCACCCTACTCTCAGCCACTTCTCTGGCCTCCCAGGGGAGCCCCTCTCCTTGGTTTCCTCCTTTCAGCCCCTTTGTCCAGAATGGTGTTCTCCCCCCAGCCCCCTTTTTGGGTGCTCTTCCCTGCTTACAGTCTAGGATGAAGGAAAGATGAGAACACGGAGAAAGATGGGAACTCATTCATGAAGTTAACAAGTTGCTTAGCTTGGCTACAGGGGGGAAGGGGACCCTGAATGACAGAACTGTAGAAGGAGAAGAATCAGTGATGGACCAGTCAGGGAAGATGGGGAAGGCCTAACAGAAGAGGTAGGTTTTTTGGAGAGATTGATTTGAAGATAGAGATTTATTGCTGATGAGATATCTGTAACATTAGTGTAATGTGATACAAATGGAATACTCTCCTCTCCCCCTATTCAGGACATTTTGTGTACCTCCCCTCAACCCATGGTGGCCCTTTCTGCCAGTGTCTGGCTTGGCTACAGGCCTTCTCAGCACCCTCTGAATTAATATTGGGCATTTTAACACACATCTTAAAGTGCTGGTCTTTCAATCTTCTGGGTTTCCAAGTCCACAAGTAAGTTCCGGATGCATTCTTCACACACACACTCTGCTCTGAGGCAGGCCAAACTAGCTGCAGCTGTAGACGTGACGGGCTGCCATGGAAACCAAGTGACCACAGCTGCCTGGAGCAAAGCAGTTTACCAGAAGAACATTTTACACACACAAGTTCTGGGAGAAGTTCTATGCAGAAGTTCAAAAAGCCAGATATTTAAGTTCTGGGAGAGTGATGTAGACCACACAAAAGTTCAGGATGTAATAGCAAACATGCAGGAGAAAGGTGTGTCTAAAAACACCCATCGTCAACAGCTGGGGTTGGGTGTGGCAAGACGATGAGGTAACCTTTTGTTACAGGGCAGTAGATTTCAACACTGATCTTACACTATATGTGGCTAGTTTACTGGGGGTTAACTTATTTTTGTTTGTTTGATTTATAGTTTGCTGGGCAACTTGGTGAGTTTTATAGGACCACAAAAGAAACACCTCAGGGGGGAGGGTGGGGAAGAACTGCCAGTGGGCTAGGCCACTGGAACCTTTTATAAGATCAGGAGCAAGGCAAGGAGAAAGAGGGTGCTTCTTGTGGAACTTTTCATGAGGCAGATGTATGCACTTCCTATAATTACTGCAACCCCAGAGAATATCTCTGAAATTTAGCTGCAGTTGCCCTATATGCTCCACTAATGATGCCAGCCTCACCTTCATTTCCTTTTCCCAGTCCTATTTCTGTGGGTGTTGCCACATGTTATGATAGCTCCTCATATGTCTGTGTTTGTGTGTATGTTTTTGACTACCTGATAAATCCACGTCTGTAGCTCCAGAAAACACCTAGCTTTGGTTCCACCCACAGCCCAGGTTACATGTTGACTCCCAAGTACAGAGCAGGCTAGCTTTCTCCACCCACCTGTGGTAATTCCTGCTCTTGTACAATAGAAACACTTGGTGTCGCCTTTCATGCCAATGGCTTGAAATAACCTCCTTATCCATGGGGTCACCGATAGCAGAACCCGGAGGTCAAAGCTCCACCCCAAGCCCAGCTCGAGTCCGAGTGTGTCAAGATTTGTCCAAGCCCAGGTCTGAAGTAGCTGGGCACTTCTGCATCCACACCTCGTGAATTGGCTGCAGGTTTGCTGTCTGTAAAATGGGCAGAATAATGATTACCCAGCTTTGTGACATGATATGGCTAGGAAACTGTTTGATTATTATGCCAGTGTATTTGGCTCCCACGTTCTTTCCATTTAAATCCCTCTTGGAAACCCCTTTCTTCCATGATGCCCCCAAATACTACCCCACATTGCTATGCCTAGGGGTGGGACTTAGTGGGAAATACCGGATACCAGTTTTACCAGATGTCGGCTCTCATAATAGCGGATTAAAACTGGTATACCGGTACCAGATTTTTTCCCATTGAAATTAATGGGCAAGTTTTCCCATTGAAATCAATGGGAGAAAAAAGTAAACCAAAATTACCTGTTTAAAGACAACAATGTTAAACATTCAATGACAGATTCATTTACTTTACTGCTAACCACCAGACTACACTTTGTGCCCAGTAACAACCCCCCCCCCCAGTAGCCCCCACAGCTCCCACTACTTTTTTCTCTTTAAAAATAGGGGGGTTTTCCACAGCATTGGTCATCAATTTTATCAAATCAATCAGAAGTCAGATCACGACACACAGCACACACTATGATGTCAGTCAAGCACGCAGTTTAGTTTGCTAAAGAGGCACTAATCCCAAATTTAATTGACCATCCCAGTTGACAACCACATATTCAATTGGCAATGCCAGACAACAACAGTTCCAAGTCCTGGACACAAGTAACAGAAGTAGCACAAACATAAATCCCCTGTTGACATTGTTGACATTGATATAACCACATATTCAGTTGGCAATGCATTGCAATCAAACAGTTCCAATGCCAACACAATGAACACAACACCCAACACATGTCAATTAATCCCAAATTAATCCCCATAAATATTCAAACAAACCCTCTCTCCCCCAATTTGACAATAGCCCCATGGGGACAGCTTACTGGATGGGACCCCCAGTAAGAGGCTCTCCATCTCCCCTGAGGCAGGGCTTAAACCAGCAGTGCAACAAGTGGGACAGGGACATTAACCCTTGCAGCTGTCTACTGGGGGGACAGAGAGTGCTTTGTGGTCCTGTGTGCAGCACTGTATTTCCCCCAACCAGACAGACCCCCAAAATAGATCACGTTGCCACCACCTACCTTTATCCTGAACCTCCGAATCCTCGATTTTCGTGCCCTCCTTGGCCACCTGTAGTCTTCTGAAGGTGTGGGCTTCGGGACACAAGCCTAACCTTCAGGCTTGGAGAACTGGGAGGACTGAGTTAGCTCTCAGTCCTGCGACAAGCTGAATCAGAAGAGAATGGGAAGAGAAGGACAGGACAGAGGAGAAGTAGGAGGGGAAAGGTTTTTTGTTTGTTGGGTGCATGAGAAGAGGAAGGGGAAGAGATGGGTTCAGTGGGGAACAGGGTAAAGGGGACTCCGTTGTGCATTGTCTGCTCCATTGTCTCCATAGTCTGCTGCAGCTCTCTCTCCTGCCTGGCTTCGAATTCCACTGCGAGGCTGGGGTATCTCAGGGGATGCCCCCACCCCCAGGAAGAGGTTCCGCCCTCCCAATGCCCACTGCGCCTCTTCCTGGGGGTGGGGGTGGGGAAATTTTAAGTGTGTGCATGCACTGTGCATATGAGATGGGGGGCTGATGGGGTGAAAAGGGCCTGGCTGTGGCTTTCAACTCCAGTGTGTGGATGGGGGACTGCTGAGGCTGAAAGGGCCTGCTGGGCCACTCCATTCCACTCAGTTGTGGGAAATGGAAAGGGCCTGGCTGTGGCTTTCCCAGGAAGAGGTGTGAGGTGAAGGCTGTGGGGGTAGTGGAGTGGGTGAGTGAAGTAGTGTGGGGGTAGAGGTGGGGGTGAGGGGGTATAGGTGGGAGGGGGGGGGGAAGGGTGAGAGGGGGGGGGGGGGNGGCTGGAGGAGTGTGGTCTGGTGTGGGGTGAATGGTGTGGGGCTGGTGGAGTGGGTGGGTGAACTAGTGTGAGGGTAGAGGTGGGTGTTGGGTGTGAAGGGTGTGGGGGTAGAGGTGTGTGAAGCTGGAGGAGTGTGGTGTGTTGTGACGGGTGTGAGGGTAGTGAAGGGTGTGGGGGTAGAAGTGTGGGGCTGGAGGAGTGGAGTGTGGGGGTAGAGGTGGGGGAGGGTGTGAAGGGTGTGGGGGTAGAGATGTGGGGTTGGAGGAGTGTGGTGTGTTGTGGGGTCAAAGGTGTGTGGGTAAAGTGGGGGTAGTGGAGTGGGTGGGTGAAGTAGTGTGGGGGGGGGTTAGATTTGATGCGTCGCTTACCTGGCAGCTGGCTACTCGTGTGTCATGTCCGACACGTTGCCACAGTCACGTCACCAAGGCGCTCTGGTGGCTTGGGTTTTGAAAAGAAAAGAAAAAAATGAGACCTGTCACAACCTCAGATGGCACAAAATATGCATGCTCCTCCAACTTGGCCTGTCAACTGGGGCACCCCTCACCCCAAAACACCAGATGGGTCACACAGCACAACACGACACAACCCTGGCTGGCACAGCCACATTTCCCCCCTCCCCCATTGTCATGGCTTCAAAAGCCTCAGCAAGCAACATGCATGCTCCTCCCACTTGGCCTGGCAACTGGGGCACCCCTCACCCCAAAACACCAGATGAGGCACACAACACAACATGACACAACCCTGGCTGGCACAGCCACATTTCCCCCCTCCCCCATGGTCAGGGCTGCCTCAGCAAGCCAAGAGCAACATGCATCTTCCTCCCACTTGGCCTGGCAACTGGGGCACCCCTCACCCCAAAACACCAGATGCCTGGGTCACACAACACAAAATGACACAACCCTTGCTGGCACAGCCACATTTCCCCCCCTCCCCCATGGTCAGGGCTGCCTCAGCAAGCCAAGAGCAGCATGCATCCTCCTCCAACTTGGTCTGGCAACTGGGGCACCCCTCACCCCAAAACACCAGATGCCTGGGTCACACAACACAACCCGGCTGGCACAGTCACATTTCTCCCTCCCCCATTGTCAGGGCTGCATCAGCAAGTGAAGAGCAGCATGCATGCTCCTCCAACTTGGCCTGGCAACTGGGGCACCCCTCACCCCAAAACACCAGATGCCTGGGTCACACAACACAACACGGCTGGCACAGTCACATTTCTCCCTCCCCCATTGTCAGGGCTGCATCAGCAAGTGAAGAGCAGCATGCATGCTCCTCCAACTTGGCCTGGCAACTGGGGCACCCCTCACCCCAAAACACCAGATGCCTGGGTCACACAACACAACATGACAACCCTGACTGGAACAGCCACATTTCCTCCCCTCCCCCATGGTCAGGGCTGCCTCAGCAAGCCAAGAGCAGCATGCATCCTCCTCCCACTTGGCCTGGCAACTGGGGCACCCCTCACCCCAAAACACCAGATAAGTCACACAATACAACATGACACAACCCTGGCTGGCACAGCCACATTTCCCCCCTCCCCCATGGTCAGGGCTTCAAAAACCTCAGCAAGCCAAGAGCAGCATGCATGCTCCTCCCACTTGGCATGGCAACTGGGGAACCCCTCACCCCAAAACACCAGTTGCCTGGGTCACACAACACAAAATGACACAACCCTGGCTGACACAGCCACATTTCCCCCCTCCCCCATTGTCAGGGCTTCAAAAGCCTCAGCAAGCCAAGAGCAGCATGCATGCTCCTCCAACTTGACCTGGCAACTGGGGCACCCCTCACCCCAAAACACCAGATGCCTGGGTCACACAGCACAACATGACAAGCCTGGCTGGCACAGCCACATTCCCCCCCTCCCTCATTGTCAGGG
The DNA here is from genome assembly GCA_003113815.1 of Sphenodon punctatus. Lineage (NCBI taxonomy): Eukaryota > Metazoa > Chordata > Lepidosauria > Sphenodontia > Sphenodontidae > Sphenodon > Sphenodon punctatus. The sequence continues at coordinate 280,498 of QEPC01011391.1, forward strand.
CTGCCTCAGCAAGCCAAGAGTGGCATGCATGCTCCTCCAACTTGGCCTGGCAACTGGGGCACCCCTCATCCCAAAACACCAGATGCCTGGGTCACACAACACAACACGTCCACGACAACCCTGGCTGGCACAGCCACATTTCCCCCCTCCCCCATTGGGGCTTCAAAAGCCTCTGTCACCCCAGGCGCTTGTTGCTTGCTTTTCTTGCCAGGGCCTGGCCACGTGGTATGCATGCATGTATGCAGTTCCCTCCACCCCTCGGATCCCAAGAGACTAGGTCCCCATTCCATTTCCCCCCCTTCCCTTTCTTCTTCTTCTTCTTATTATTAACAAACATTTATATAGCGCCAGCAGGTGTACATGGCACTTTACAAAGTAATAAAATAGACACGGTCCCTGCCCCTAGGGCTTACACCTGTAACTAATCCCATCCCATAAAAATGCAAAGGAACCCATAACTTAAACTTTACTTACCAACAGTCACACGCTTGCACGCCTCCAGCAGTTTTGGAGTCCTTTCAGATCCCAAACCTGCTGTAGAATGGCTTCCCAAGCCCAAGGTCCTAGAAGGGTAAAAAAATTTTTCCCCTACATTACTATTGGCCACTCCAGCCAGCCAAGTGCTCACCCACTAGTCACATCCCTACCCTCTCTAAAATCTTAGGAAAGAACCTTCAGGATTGGATGTCTCTCTTGATTTTTCAAAAAAGGCAACCAATCCAAGGCAGGGTTTAAAAAAACCCACACCAAATGTAACTCTTTGCACCACAGGGAGGGGGAAGGGAGGGACAACAAGGGCGAAAACAAAGAAACAACAACAACAAAAAACCAGTGCCCAACTGCCAAAGTCATTTAAAAAAAAAAAACAGATCTGAGATCAATGCAAAAAACCCGGTACGGTCAGGAGTACTGGATCTCAGATTTAAAACCGGTACCGCTAAATACCAACAATATCGGATCTCAATGGATCCGAAATTCCCACCCCATATGACACCATCACTGCTGCCATCTATGGGGTGCTGACATAAATTGCTTTCCAATAGGATTACTGCCTCAAAGACAGTGTAATCAGAAAAGCCTAGCTTTGGCAAGGCTCTGGCAGATAGAATTCATTTACTAATGAGCTGCAGCCTAATATCCACATGGTTAGATGTCTGTGGTTTTAATTAAACATTGCAGTGCAAAGCTGTTCGATTTTCCATTTGTTGTTTGTTAGGCTGCTTATCAGATATGCTTTTCCACTGGCTTAGAAATCCGTTTTCCTTTCCCAGTGAATGCCCTCAGATTGTGAGCACAACAACACCCAGTAAGAATTTTACTTTCTAAAATCTATATCGTCTTACTTAGCTGACACTCTGAGAAACCTACTGTCTGGGAACAGAGGGATATTTCTAGGCACCGGGGGGGAGGGGGGATAATTTTAGATAATAATTTCCCCTAACCAATTCTGAGAAAAGAAAAAAAATAAAGGTGTCCTCCAAGTACTTACAGTATTACCAGTAGAAAACTTGAGCTATGAAGAAGGAGGTTTGCTAAGCCACCCAGTGTGGTCTAAAACCGTAATAACAGCACTTTGAAAGTAAACCACTTAGGCCACGTTGCAATTAATAGTTAATTCAAGGTAGTTGATCCTTCTATTTTTATTCCTGAAGCGTTCACACAAACAGAGCGCTAAACCAAAGTTGTTCATGAGCAGGAAGAGAAGTAGGTACTCCTGAAAAAGTACAGGAGTACATACTCCCCTTGGGTTTGTATTTTGAAGCAACTGTTCATGTGAACACATTAGTGTGATGGTGGCAACCATGGTTCAGTGATCATGATATCTCAGCTAGGGGGGAAATTGACACAGTACCACTATGCTCTACATTGTTTGTCTGAACACTACCAAAGTGGAGTGGTTACATCATTAAATTTAAGTCATTTCTTTGGTTTACCTCCATTTGTCAGAATGTGTTCTCTGTGCATGGGCCCTTTGCTCTAGAGTGGTTGGGTGAAAATAAACAAGATGCTAGCCCCCATTAGCACCCACCAGATGGGTGTTCACCTGCCCGTGTATTAAGTGCTCATCAGATGTTTGTACACAGTCCCACTCACTCCCCACTCACGTCGGTGTCCATGGACATTGTGGGCCCACCGTGCAGGCCATGGTGTACTAGTGCATGCTAATGTATGCCCACACATCCACCTCCTGTTTATTAGGTTCACCCACAGCCTTGCCCACATCCAGGTCTACCAGCACCATAGAGTTGTGCCTAGTGAGGTTTCTAGAGAGCAATCTGCTCTGAAGCAGCTACAAGAGGAGAAAGTCCTTCCTGCACCTCCCCTTTCCCAGCCCTTCACAGCTGATCGCTCTTTCACAGCTACCCAAGCATGCTCTTGCCTCTTGCAGCCGCTTTACAGCTGCTTGCTGCTTGCACACTTGAGTTGCGAGAGAGCAACAATAAACTGTGAAGCAGCTACAAGAAGAGAGAGTAGAGAGTGGGGGTGCAGGAAGGACCTTCTCCTCTTGCTGCCACCCAAGCATGCGAGCACTGCGGGAAGAGGAGAGCATGATGGAAAGAGGGTTCCTGATTACGGAAGAAGCCTTCTCTGGCTGTGACCCCCCTTTCCATCAGAGCCACAGTTGGGGAAATGGAAAGTGCTGAGTGGCACCATCTATGGTGGCCACTACCAACACATGAAATGCGGGCAGGAGGCTGCCCGTTTATTAGCTCTACATGCTAAAACATATGAGTGGGGGCTGCAGGAACCGAACATGGAATCCAGTGGGCTATTTGTTTAGTTTATAAACACCCTTAATACTATATCATAGCATCAGCTTTTGTACCAATGATTTTTGTTTTAGCAGGGGCTGTTTTTTCTTTGTTGTGCCATGTTGAAACTTAGTACAATCTCCACAGTCCAGAGACGGCTTTGGGGTAAGGATGATTTGGGGTGTGTGGACTCTGTTCATTGGAATATGGGCTTGGTCTGGGTCACACAAAGCTCAGCTTTTCAATAAATGAAGAATTTCTATCAGCTCCATTGTGTTGTGGCTGTTATTTCTGGCTGCGAGCAGCATTAGTAAGCCTCTCCCTATCATTAGTCAGGGAAAAACAATCTTTTTAAAATTACATAACAGAACTGATGCCACATCCAGAAATCTACAACCATCCTACACAATTTGTTTCATTGCCGCACCGCTCTTATTGTTAGGAATTTTTCCTGACATTATCCAAAATCTGTCTTCCTGTAGTTTGAGCTCATTATTTCTAGTCCTGCCCCTGTAGCAATGCAGAACAATCCCTTGCCATCTTCTTTGTGGCAGCCCTTAGATATTGGAAGACTGCTATCATGTCTCCCCTTAATCTTCCCTTCACTAAGCAAAATATAACCAGTTCCCTCAACCTTTCCTCATAAGACTTGTTTTCCAAACCCTTTATCATCTTTGTTGCCTTCCTCTGAACCTGCTCCAATTTGTCAATAATCTTTTTAAAATGAGGCACCAAAAACTGGACACAGTACTCCAGGTGAAATCGAAATGAATCGCCTTTTTTGCAGTCACATCACATTGTTGACTAATATACAGGTTATGGCCATGCCAAGCGAGGTTGGACTAGTGCAGAGTTGAGTGGAATTATTACCTCTCCTGACATGGAGACAAGGCTTCTGTTAATGTAGCCTAATATTGCATTAGCCTTTTGATGCAGCCACATCACCTTGCTGACTCATGATCAGTTTGTGATAAACCACAATCCCTAGATTCTTTTCACATGTGCTGCTGCCTACTAGGTATCCCTTCATCTTATACTTGTGCATTGTAAAAGAATTGTAAAGCACTTTGGTCTGTTTGCAAGGCCTGCCTATGGGTGTTTTTAAATGAGCAAGGCGAGCGGCATGTGTGTGTGTGTGTCAGTGGCTGCTGAGTGGCACAGTTACAGGGTGCCCACACGTGACGTACATGGGGAGGACTGCACACAGGCGGCTCCTAGCTTGGCTACCCCAGCCATGGAGGGAGACTGCACATGTAGCTGGTCTCATGCAGAGCACTCCCGATTTCTCAGAAGTACTCCATGCAGGACCATGAGTGGCCACTGTGTGGTTCAGAGGAGCATGCTCCTCCCGTGCACGACCTTCACACAAACAGTTGGACGCATAGTCAGTCGGGGGCCATGCGTGGATGTGTCTCATTTAAAAACACCCTAAAAGAAACCTAGCAAGGGGTGCTGGAACAGGGAGGAGATGACCAACAGGTGGGAAAGCTGCCATCTCTCTATCCCCTCTGCAGGAAACTCCCTGCTACTAGGGAAGAGACAACAGGGCTGACATCTGCTTTGAAGCCTCTTCTCTACCCATCTGTCTGTCTCCTGCCCTTCCTGGGATGGCCTCTTGAACAGCAGAAACCTGCAGAAGCACCATGGGTGGGAACTAATCAGAGACATGGGAAAGACATGCTTTTTCATCTAGTTCACGAGAGCTGGCAGACTCCACCAACAGGAGTAGAGAATCCTGATGTGTGTTATCTTTGTTAGCTACCTAAAGGAATGGGGAGAGATGCCAGGGGAAAGCCAGAGGCACAGGAGGTACAAGGCAAAAGCCAGGGGGGATTGAAATGAGTGAGGAAAGGAGCAGAGCTAGCAAATTAGGAAAGAGCATGGGGGGGTGGGGGGGAGATAGTTAACACAGATGTGAGGGCCTAGGTGAAGAGGAAGGGATTAAGCCACTGGGGACTGGTGTGAACTGACAGGATCAGACCCATTGTGAAGTTAATGCAATGCAAAGACTGGACAAGCCCTCCTACCTGGATGTGACAAGTGGCAGGTGAATACCATTGTGTTGACAGCCAACAGAGATCCATCAATGAGAAAACTTTATTAGGAAGATGAGCTGGTTGAAAAAATGCAGAAGAAACTGGTCGTCTTGTTGTGGAAATTAAAAAAAAAAGAAAAGTCTGGTCACTCTGGAACTGGTCAAATGCTGCCCAAACTTGTTTAAGAACTGTATAAAATTTTTGAAAAAGTGTTCATTAGAATTTCTCAAGGATGTCCCTGAGAAGACTTCATGTTATGTCCTTATTCTGATTAGACAAAGCTTCTTGTGGCATCAACACTTTGTTTGTTTTTTAAATTTGTTATCCCACCCGATCCCAAGGGCTCAGGGCAGGTTACAATGCATTAAAAACATATAAAATAAATTCACACAATCTTAAATTCCCTTATCTTAAACCTCCCTAAAAATCCCCCTCCCCCCTGCTAGATGCCTAGCCAAATAATAAAGACTTACATAGTCTTGGGAATCTATTGCTAGTTTTAATTTAAAAGGAAGGGTACACTTTCTAAACGCTCTCTGAATTCCTGGTGGAGAAACTAGTCCTAATTTTGAGGTAAAAAAACTGGTGAGTCCAATGGCTGAATGTTCATTTGCTTTGGCAAGTGAGACTGATTTCAGCTGTATTAACATTGACTGTACAAACAGGAGTAATTAGCATTACAGTAGATTCCAAGAAAGTGGAAAAATTGCTGGCTATAGAGATTTATGAAGACTGTGACCAGTGCCTATTAGTGTTGCTTCTGATTCAACGGTAGTTCTACTAATGAATAGGAATAGTGGAAGTATTTAAATGAATTACTTAAATGTATTGACATAGTAAGATTCATTCACCCCATGCTCATTTGGAGTGGGTAGTGGGTCAAACTAGAGCTGAAAGAAAATACCCACAAAAACAGGTAACTCATTAAATTTCCAGTACCCAGATCAACCCGACAACCTTTGGGTACCAATTGATACCAGATTGTGAGCCGATCTGGGTAGCTGATGTCCCAGAATGTTGATTTCCGGTTCTGGAATGTTGACTTACAGTACTAATTTCTCATCTTCTGTGTCAATATATCAACTCCCGACACCCATTTATCAGTTTTCTCTCTTGGAAAACCAACTTCCCGTCCCACAAAGTCAAATTCTGGTCCTGGAAAACTACTTCCAGTCCCATTTTTTTAACTCCCCACCCCCATTAACTTCTGATGCCTTTTTATTGATTTTCCATTCCAGAAAATTGACTTCTGGTCCTGAAATGTCAGCTTCTGGTCCCAGGAAAACTACTTCTGGTCAGTTTTTTTGTTTTTTTACCAATCTGACCTGATATACCGATTGGTATACAGATTGGGAGTTGCTAAATTGAAAAATCGGTATGGGACATTACCAATTTTTCAGGTATCTGGGTATGCAATCAGTACCCCGGTAACCAATCGAGTAACTGATACTGATGTAGTATCCAAAAATGTGGATATTACCCGTGGGTACTAAATTAAGTGTCCATTTCTGCTGTAGTCCAAACCTACATTCTGAGTGAGCCACTCTTAATTATAAGCCCATTGGGCCAGGTCCCTATCTCTAATAAATGATTGTAGAGTGCCAGGTATACTATAAAAATAACAACAATAAATAATAAATGGCTTGGGTCTAAATGAAACAGTGCTATTTGTCTCTAATTGTTAACCATTTTGGTTTCTGTTTCCTTTTATTCCATTACTTCAATGTACCTCAATGTCACCAGAGGTGCTATATGTGACGTCAAATAAGGAGTCTTGAACCTCCCCTCCCAAAATCAGAAGTGCCATACTGGGTCAGATCAATCATCCATCAAGCCCAAGATCTAATCTCCAACAGCAGCCAACTTCAGTTGCTTCAGAGACATGCACAGCAGGTCACAATGGAGCAATCCACTTCTTGCTATTTACTCCAAGTCCCATCTCTCCCAAATCAGAGGTCTTATCCCCTGATCATTTTGACTAGTAGCCATTTATGGAGCTATTCTCCAAGAATTTATCCAATCCCTTTTTGAAACCAGCTATATTTCACTAGGTCCATGTAAAATGAAAGTAACATCACACATCAATATTTAGAATCGTAGTTAGATGGGACCTTAAGGGTCATCTAGTCCCAACTGACTGCCTTTAGACAGGATACCCTAAACCAAAAACATCCCTGGTTTATGCCTGTTCAGGCTTTTGGAAAATGAGGGATGGAGGTTCCACAGCCTCTCCAGGCAGCTTGGGTAAAAACAGACATGAATTTTGCCTGCTGTGGCCCAGGACCCACTGGCACGTGTAAACAAATGCCACCAGCTGTGGGCCTGGAATTGCCCCACCCAGGGAGTGGTGGTGGCTATCCCCGAGTGTGACATCAGCAAATCTCTGAGGTCACAGTCTGGGCTAAGGGCTGCCCATGCAGTCTGCAGTGGGCTAGCACGTCTGTTGCAGTGCACCATGCCCACCCATGGCCAGCCACTAGCACTGTGCCTCATGGGCAGGGCACTGAGAGCAGGACGTGGGCAGGGCTGGCTGCCCACACACTTATTATGCTCCTGACCCTACCTGGGCCGTGTGAGCAACGGGACAGCTCCCCGGCCACAGGCATATCAGTTCGGTGCCCTGACCTGGGCCATGTTGCCTGCAATTTTCCACCGTGGGACGACCCAAGGAGCAGTTCTGCCAGCCACACATCTTTTTACCCCTTGTTTCTCTGATGAACTAGTTAACACTTACGATATCTTTCCTATTATTTAACCTAAACCTGCCTTCCTGTAATTTAAAAGAATTGCTCCTTGATTGGCAATAAAGAACAAATGTTCTTCGACCTTTTAAAATTTGAAATATTTGAATTCAAATATTCATCCTTTTAAATATTTGAAAACTGTCAACATTTCCCCCCTTAAACTTCACTTCTCTAGACTAAACATGACTCGTGCCATTAGTATTAGCATTTCCTCATATGACTTACACGCTAGATCCTTAATCATCTGTGATGCTCTCCTCTGAATCCTTTCATGTTTGTCAACATCCCTCTAGAAATGAGGAACCCAAAACTGAACACAACACTCTGGGAGAGGTTTGACTAGTGTTGAGTATAGTGGGACTATAACTTGGATACGATGTTTCCGTTATACAGCCACAAATGGCATTGCAGTTTTTGCAGCAGCATCACACCACTGACTTTGTTCAGTTTATGATTCACTATAGCTATTTAATCAGCTCGTGTAGATCCGATCACCTTCAGGGGCCAAGAGGTATTCTGGAGCATTTTGTCAAAAGAAGCCTGGAAAGAAATTTCCTATATGATCCTCAGGTCCCTCCAGCTGGGACCGCCTCCCTTCAGAAACAAGCTGTTTCCCATTATCTGGCTTGATGAACTGTCAGGGCAGAACTCCATTTGGAATACTTTGAGGTTTTGTGTCTGAGAGAGTGCACTCCAGTAAAATCTCCTTGGTGTGCAAACAAGCAAGACAGTAGTTAACTTACACTTTATCTTCATTTAAGATATAGGCAGTTCATGAAGCCCTGCCAAGCCAAACTGTCACATACATGCAACTGTACTCAGTCCACTGCCCTGGAAAAGACAGGGAGGGACGAAGAGCTTCTCCTTACAGCCTAAAGGCTATTTGTGAGCGAGTCACCCTTTGGGTAAAGCTAACCCTTCCAGGAAGGACTACTATATCCCAGAGAGTCTGGGCAGGGATTGGTATTTATTGGGATAAAAGGTGATATTATTTATTTATTTATTTTTCAATGTAGTATAGTTCTTTATTTTCTGTACACTGTTTATATTCTAAAACTAACAAGAAGCTGGAAATTTGATATGCATTGCCTCTGCTCCATTTTTTGTGATACCAGGAAATATTTAAGTGAAAAGTACATGGAAAATCATAAACGGGAAGAATATAATATATTTTTTTTCCTAGAAGAGATTTCAAATAGCCCAGTCAATATGTTTCAATACACTCCTTGTAGGAGGCATGTACTATAGTCATATCTAGGCACCATTGCATTATGTGGTTTAAAAAATTATTATTATGACTTAAATCAGCCTCTATGGCCAGTGATTTTTTGTTCTGTTTTGGGATATTTTACAAAATTCTAGGCTGGATGCAAACTTTTTTTTTTAATTTTTTTTTATTTTTTTTATTCATAGTACATTAACAGTAAACACTATTATCTAATTGAACAAAAAAGGACCTTTTCGGGTAACTACCGTTACAGTTGTGGTCCTGTATCCTATCAGGGAATGTGACATAACAGTATTTTCATATTTCTGACAAACATATAGACATCTGTGTCGCATTGGGATTAGTGTGTTGCTGTATCATAGTCCAGATGTTTCTCCAGACGGCATAAAAACCTTCCAGCTCCTGATGTAAGTCCGCCTGTATTCTTTCCATCGTCAGTACATACCACAGTCTGTTTATCCATTTATTAAATGATGGTTTAGTTTTAGATTTCCAGTTACTTACTATGGTATGTATTGTGGCTAGTCTTAGTTGTTGGCATGCCATTTTTCTTTCCTTTGTTATGTGAAGATCCGAGAACACACCAAGCAGGGCGATTATTGGTTGGAAAGGGATGTCCTGGTTGGCAACCTCCGCCATCAAAGGCCAGATCTTTTTCCAAAAGTCATTTATATGCAGACACTACCACCAGCAGTGCATCCATGTTCCTGGCTCTTTACATCCCTGCCAGCATTCCCTTGGGCAGTCTTTGTTGATTTGATTTAGTCTTTGTGGAGTCAGGTAAATTCTATATGTGGTCTTTATTTGTGGTTCTTTTACTGCAAGTGACTTGGATGCTTTTTGCATGGATTCCCATATTAAACTTCTTTTATCTTTATCTATTTCGATTTGCAGGTCCTCTTCCCAAGCATCACCATATCCAGCATCAGGTAAGTTGTATAGCCTATGTAATGTCCTGTAGATCCTTGATATAATGTGTGTTTGTGAGGCATCCCCGTATAACACTTTTTCTAAGTCTGTTATTTTTCTGCTATAGTTTTGTTTATCCGTTGTGTTGTTGAATTTACTTTTAACTTTTGCATACAGCAGGAAACCGGGGTCCGCCTCTAGTTTTTGCATCATTGTGTCCTTTGTCATAAAATCTTCACCTATGAAGAGCTGATAAGCAAACTTTATATCTTTTGTATCCCATCTTTTTTTTAACTCCTGTCGGGATATCTAGGTCCTTAGACCAGTGGCCAAATACGGGTGTGTATGGGTTTTTATCTTTAAATATTTCCGCTTTTCTCAAAGTTGACTCCCATGTCTGTTAGACCCCTTGTCTCTCCCTCTGTTCCCCTTCCTAAGTCTCTCCCCCAGCTCCTGTCTCTCAGATTGTAAGCCCTAGGGGCAGGGACCGTGTCTATTTTATTACTTTGTAAAGTGCCAGGTACACTGCTGGTGCTATATAAATGTTTGTTAATAATAATAATAATAATAATAATAATAATAATAATGTCTGTAATGCTGTATTTACAAATGGATGCTCTTCTATCTTGTGTATCATTATTTTTTGATTGTCCGTCAAAATATTTTAAAAAGATTTTATCTTGACCTGCTCTTTCTCGAGTTCCGTCCAATTTGGGGCTCCAACATCATGATACCACGCCTTAATTCCTCTCAGAATCGATGCCCAATGGTACAGTTTTATATCAGGCATGTTCAATCCTCCATTTTCTTTTATGGTGTATAAGACTGGACCTTCTAATACGTGGCTTCCTGCCAGGTGATATTATTTAGCTCAAAAGGTTTGGCGAAAGTGGAATGTAAAACATGGCTGTCATTGAGCAGCAGTTATTTTAGTGTTATTTCCCATTTCCATAGCACTTTCAGTGTTCAAAGTGCTTTGCAATCCTTGTCTACTTCAGCCTTACAACTCTGAGGAGGCAGGTGATTACTATTCCTATTTTAAAGATGAGAAACTGAGGCTGAGGCCAGATAGTGGGTGTTAATACGTGCTACATCTGGTATTTATTTATTTGTTTAGACTTATATCCCACCCTATCCCCGGAGGCTCAGGGCAGCTCACAATAAACACATAATACAAATATAAAATACATAATTAAACTCCATAAAAACTAAAAACACTCCCTCACATCCCTCCAAACCTATCCCTGTCCATTGAATGCCTGGCCATTGTGGCCAAATAAAAAGGTCTTTCACTGCCTCCGGAAGACATTCCAACTAGAGCTTAGATGAACCTCTAAGGCAAGAGAGTTCCAAAGCTGCAAGGCAGCCACTGAGAATGCCTCTCTGCAGGCCCCAGTTGTATAAAACTGGGTATTTATTTATTTATTATTTTTATTTATTTTTCAATTTAATACCCTGCCCCTCCTGCCATCAGGTATTGGGCCAATATTGGAACCTGCAAGAGGGCACCCTCGACAGATCTTAAGGGCCGTGAAGGGACATCAGGAGAGGGGCGGTCCTTCAGATATGTAGTTCAAAGGGTACATATTGAGGATTTGCCAACACAGGCAATTCTCAACACACTCCAGATGGTGTATGGATACCAGCTTGTAGGTAATTGCTGGTACATGCAGAGACTACCCATGAGTTGGTGGAGGGCTTATTTGAAGCAGCAGTGGTGGTGGTGGGTAAGAGAAGTGTCAGCTCATTGCTCCCCAGGACCTGCCGCCACCACTGCTCTCCATGACCTACTGCCACTGCTCCCCATTTGACCTCTCTGCCACCAAGGGTATAACTATAATAGGAACCAGTAATGTAGCTGCATCTGGGCCCATATATCCTAGTGAAGATACACCTCCTGCCACTGGGAGGATGGCACCCGAGCCAATTCCACCCTCTAGTCACTGCTTCTCACTTGTCTCCTCTACCCCACACAATAACTGCTTGATGGAGGTAAGTCAGGGTTTCAGCATGAAACATGCACCTGGCATAATACCCCCCAGCCCCCTCGAGACTTGCCCAAGGGCCACCCAATGAATTAATGGCTAAAATGGGATTTGAACCCTGGTCTCCAAAGTCCTTAGTTCAATCCCAACACCTTAACCATTACACTGGCTTTTTAGTTTCTGCTTCAAGCAGTGATGATGTGAGAAAAATCAGCAGAGGAACTGCTCTCCCTGGACCTGGCTATAGAAACAAATTATTGTTCATTATTTATTAATTAAAACATAGGATATACTGCCGCTCCTGCCAGAGGCAGCTCACAATGTATAAAAATACACAATATAAACATAAAACATCTAAAAAGGGAGGAGAAGAGGGGGAAAAGGGGGGAGGGGAAGACACCACCTCCCAGGAAAAGATGAGGGAGGAAAAAAATACCCCACCCTTACCACCACCCCTAAAAATAAAAACCCACCCAGGTTTTCCAGGTCATTACGTGGCTGGGAAATGGGACTTTTTTCATGAAATTGTAATGAAATGGCTTCCCCCTCCCCCCTCTTCTTCTTTGCACAGTAATGTTGGATTTTTCCAGATCAAACATGAGGAGGGGACGTGTCCAGAACTTCAGAGGAAGGTGGTAAGAAATCTCGTAGTGGGCCATTGTGAACACTTCATCTGCCTGTAAGTAAAGTGACTTCATACCTCCCATTAACTGGACATTTGCTTATGCCAGCAATTCCTAATCTTTATCAGCGTGACCCATTTTGAGACAAATATAATCCTTGGACATCAGCAAAGGCATGCAACATATATGAAATATCAACCATGACTCCTTCCTCAGATGGCACAAAGCAACCCCACTTGAAATCACAATCCTTAATTTGGGAACCTCAATGTAGCAGGAGGCAGTTCCCAGGGGTAAATCCCTGCAGGATCAGGCCCTTGAACTGTCACATCTGTAGGGGAATTAGCAACACGCACATGCCATACAGGAATTAGCTCAGTCTGTTTATTGTCAATACAAAGTTCCTTTGTTTCTGGGCTGCCGGCTCATCCACCTCACACCCAGCAGGCCCAGATTAGTCTCTCCAATACATAGACATTAGCAACCCCCCACCCCCAAAGTCCATACAAGCCAGGCAGCAGGCCCCTGGCTCACTCCAAAGTTTCACAAGCAGACAGCTCTCTCCTGGGAACAGCCTTTCCCAATACCTGGGTCCACAGCTTCTCCTTGACCTAGTCTTCAGGACCCTAGAGAGCACAGAGTGACTGGTCACTGGCAGTCAGGTAACCAGGCTTCTTCCAGCCCAAGACCAGGGATCCAGGCCTCTCCAGTAGGACTTCAGGACTGGCCAGCTCCCCTGCTGAAAAGTCCTTGGAGATGTTGCTTCTTCAGCTCCCAGGGAAAGACTGACCCCGGGTATTTTCAGACGTTACGAGATCACAGTCAACCACAGTCAATTCCCTGTGGTGGCTGCGATCACGGAACGTCTGTTGGGGGGAACGGATGTCCCCCCCCCCCCGATGTTACCATGGCGGGGAATCACTTTCGCCACGTGAGCGACCGAAGTGGTGGGACCGGCAGTGGTTGCGTGGTGAAGGCGATTCCCCTCTGTGATGAACCCTGCTGTCACTTCTGGACGGCGGCCATGGCCCGGAATCCCCGCAGGGATTCCGGCCCATGGCCAAATCAGGCGAGCGCTGCGGCCGCATTGGCCGCGGCGGCCGCCCATCTCCCCAGACGGTGGGCGGCGGGGAGCGTGGAGGGGGTGGGGCCGTGCGGCCGCACGTTGCACCGTGGGGCCGTGCGGCCGCACGTTGCACCGTGCGGCCGCACGTTGCACCGTGCGGCCCTGCCCCCTCCCCGATTCCCCGCCGGGATCCCCCAGCACGTCTGTTAGGGCGTGAAGGGGTCATCCCGGCGGGGGATGAATTTATTGTTTTCGTGACGGGGCCAATAGGCCCCGTCACGTCTGAAAATACTCCCCCTCTCTGGCTTCCAGCCTCTTATGTAGTCAGAGTGGGCATGAGCAACTCACCAGGCTGTCTGCCCTTAAAGGGCCAGTGTCCTGCCCACTCAGTAATTTTGTCTTTCAGCCTGTCTTTTATTCAGGCTGGTCTCTGGCTATGGGCTGGCTCTGCCACGCCCATGCGCATGTACAGCCCTAAGGCTGGGCCCCTTAAAGGCATCCCTGCAAGGCTGCTCTCTGCTACATTCAGATCTATGGTCAGGAACATGGAACTTTCTAAAGAAAAGTACTTTGTAACTGTGGATGTTCTCATTTAATTTTATTTGTATATTTGTATTTTTTAATTGTTGCTCAGCACCTTGAATGCTTGGCAGAAGGGAGCTTTGTAAATAATATTTGTTGTTGTTGTTGTTATAAATATAGGAACTTTTTTGGTATTATCCACCAAGGTGTTGTGCTCAACAGTACCATTGAGTTCCACAGGGCAGGTAAGTGTTGGGGGAAAAAAGAGAAGCATTTCCTAATCTCACTTTTAATGTGACCCTGGTGTGGTACGCTTGCGTAACTGTCACAGAATTCTACTTCTATCTTCCAAAGTGCTGGCTATCCCACCCAGATTTGTGTCATCTGTAACTTGACAAGTATTCCAGCCACTCCTTCATACAACTCCTTAATAAAGATGGATGCACCCAGTACAGAGCCCTGCTGGAACCCACTTGATATCGCCCTCCAGTTTGATGATGATCACTCTTTGAGTACAGTTCTTCAATCAACTGTGAATCCACAATGTGTGCAGCCACATGAGATGCTCTGGGGAGAAGACAACTCATTTATTTACATTTTTACCCCACCCCTCTCCAAAGACTCAGGGTGGCTTAAAACATAAAAAAAATATATATAAAATCCAGTCAAATACATTTAAAACCCCTTAAAACCCACCTCATTTCAACTGGCCACCCCACCCTTTATCCTCACCTGCCACCCACCAATCCACCTCCCCAAACCATTCTACTCAAGCCCATCCATCCCTATTCCTGCCTGTCAAACACCTGGCCAAAGAAAAAGGTCTTGCATCTCCTCCGGAAGATGAACAGATTCAGGCTTACGCAGATCTCCAAGGGGAGGGAGTTCCATAATTGTGGGGCAGCAACAAAGAACACCCCCCTGTGCACCCTAGTTGTAACAACTTAACTCCTTAGGCAGCCTTAACCCAGTCTGGGGAGCTGGACCATGCAATATAGTGTATTGTGTGATCGTCTGCTGCCAGATGTTCCCTCTGCTGTGGGGCGGGGCGAGCAGCTGGCTGCTACCACTGCATCCGTGGTTAAAGTCCAAGGATGCGTCGTATAACAGGCTTAGCCCATATAGTGTAAGGCTGCGCAAAGAGTGACTGCCTGTGTACCAGGGCCCCTTCTGCTCTGCCACACAGAGAGCTCCACATGGAGCTTTGAGTGGCAGAGGCTGTCACCAGCTGTGTGCTGCAACATCATAGCTGGTGGCAAGAATTTGGTTGGGCCAGGGAAGGGAGGTGGGGCAGGGCTGGACACCCGCTCGTGTGCCTGGCTCCTCAGCCTGCCTAGGCCATGGTGGGATGTCTGGCAGTGGATCGGCTGCCTCGCGACAAGCAAAGGGGGGGGGAATCATCTGCCCAGCTTCCCCTACTGACCCCTCAATGTGGCGGCTGTGCTTGCTCACAACAGGGCTGCGTGGGGATCGGGCCCCCGTAGTTTCTGTGGCTGCACCCTTTGTTGTATCATCTGCTTCTAGCCCACACCCTGTAAACTTTGCTGAAATCAGGATATACGATGCCCTCAGCATTCCCCTCATCCACTAACTGTTACTCTATCTCCCACCTCTGCTCCACACCCAAAAAGCCCTGTTCCCACAGTTTTATACATAGCAGCTGGCTTGGTGATTATTTGCATTTGACTATGAGGTTAACAAGAACCAGAGGCGAGCCCTGTTTCTGAAAGACCTATGGTCTACTTCCTAGCTATGGCATGTGCTAATAAAGAGGTGGGGAGAGTGCCGAACATTACAGTGAAGCTGTTGTCTTTAGCAGGTGAAAAGTGGCTGCTGTTCCTATAATGAGGGCTGTTCATGGAAAAACCTTTCCAGTTGTTTTTCGCTAGGTCAACATTAGTCACCCGTAACATGCTGCCAGCCATTCCTGGGGTTCTGGCTTGAATCATGCAGTACTGTCTGAGGACTGCTTTGGAAAGCTAGGCAGGGTTAAAATAGCAAACTCCCACTTTGTCTCAGGTGCGGAGTGTGGGCTCCTGATTTGCTGGTTATTTTAGGAAAACATGAGCTAACATTCCAGGTGGCTTTGGCTCACCATTCAGAGAACCTTTACCATTCTTCCCTGTAGCACTGAAACAAATATTCACTGTGAATACCACATTTGTCCATTAGCGTGGAGCGAAGCGGGTATGAAACACTATTAATTGTGGAATCTCCTCCCTTCTATGTTTTCAAAACTTTATTGTTCAAGCATCTGTCTATGATGCTGTAAGCTGAGGCTATTGCTTGAGCCCTACAATTCTATGATTCTATTTGTTCCCATTTGAGTATTTACTTTGGTTGGTTGGTTTTTCCATTTTTTCCTTTTGTTTGGCCATTTTTATTTGGATATTCAGTTACTTCACTGAATATCCAATTGAATAACCAAAGAATTAGTTTCTCTCTTTGGCTAATTCAAGTCTGCCTCAGGGAAACTCCTTTGTCACTCAAGGGCCCGATCCTTCCCGTTTACAGACTCTTTACTCTCTGGGTTCGCAAGAGCTTGAGGATTCTTGTTGCTCACTTGTGTTCCAATGTTAGACACAGACACTTCTTCATAAAGATAAGAAGTAAGTTTATTGATTACATAAGCAAGATAGTTGATACAGAGTGGTTACTAGAAATCAAAAGTAAATATAACGCATTCCTGATCTATACTGGTTGAGTTCCCAAATCAGCATCTTACCCTATAAAGGTCCATAAGTTTCTCTCAGTCCTTTGGTGTAAGCGACTGGGTCTCCAGACTTAGAGTAGAAAGCAAAATCATGTCTCTCTCAGTTCATGTTCTCCAGCCTGACTGGCTGCAAGATGGTGAGTGAGTTCCTGAAAGTCACCGAAAAGCCCCTGCCCCCTCTGGGGTACAACTCTTTATATCCTCAGGAGGAAACTCCTTGTATCTTCTCAAGACTTCTAGAATTCCCTTTGTTCTCATTATCAGCTTTCTCTGTCTCTGCACGTAGGCAATGGCTGCCTGCATTAGCATATAAATGTCTCTGGCCACCTTGTTTGGCCCCCCCGTCTGGGCAATCAACAAAACTGTCTTTCCATTTCTTGGAGGTTGGTCATGTGTCACAGCTCTGATTTGGGTTTTACAGTTCTCAATTGTAACCTGACATACATGTGGAACCTTTTGCTTTACATATTTACCAGACTTGTAGTCTACATGTAGGACCGTGTTACACGTGTGTGACCCTATGTTCCTCTGTGACAGAAAAAACAAGGGAGAGGGGAGCATAGGGAAAGACAGGAACACATTCATGAAGTTGAGGTGCAGTGCTTAACTTAGGGTGTTTTTAACCAAGCAAGATTTGGGGTGGAGTGTCTGTGGCTGCTGAGTGGCCCAGCTGCAGAGCAGCCACTCAGGTGGGGTGAGTGGAGAGTGAGTCTAACAGGTGGTCCCAGTGTGGCTACTGCAGCAGCTGCCTCACGCTCCCCCCTGCCATGGACCATGAGGGAGGCTGCATTCCCATCTATGGTGGTGGCAGAGGGAGGGGCGAGGGAAGACGCGGCAGCAGGGAAGAGCCGGCTGACAGGAAAAGAGCCGGTGCGAACGGGGATCTGCCGTGGCTTCTCTTGCACATGTCAGGGCCCCTCCCTCTGCTGCCACCGCTGCCGTAGATGGGAATGCAGTCGGAGAGGGAATGTGCCAGGCTGGCCTTTGAAAGTGACATGGCTCACGCTGGGGAATCCAGGCTCCCCAACACTTGCAGTCAGTTCCTGTGACTTGCAAAGTCCCTGTCCCCCGCCCAAAGTGCCTTTGAGTGGGGGACCTGTCTGTTGGCATGGTGTACCCAGTTCATACAGGCAGGGGATGTGTGGGTGCCTGTTGCAACACACTTTTATGGCTTTCCCCCTGTGGCACACTCCTGATTGCTCAGTAGTGTTCTGTGAGTGGCCATGAGTGGGTGCCGCACGGCTCATGGGAGCGTGCATTCCCCCCGCACCACCTTCAGATGGGCAGTTGAAAAAGTGGCCCCAAGGTGGCCATACAGGCTAGCTTCTCGTTTAAAAACACCCACAGTCCACCTCATAGTTACCCACTGTCTATGAGACATATATTTGGATTTCTGTAGAACTGGTTTTGAACAGGAACATGAATCATTTGGGTGAAGCTAAACCAGATCAAGAGAAGGATAAAAGAATACAGAATTCTCTCTCACGCATTCTGGAACAGATGCAAACAAGAGAGATGTAACCCCCAGGGCAGCCTAACGCAGAGATGCTGATATTCTCCAGCCGGTAGCTCTGCAGTGTTCACTTTCTTCCTCTGTACAGGAAAATGGCTGGGAGAGTGGTGCGCTCAGCAAGGATTGCTGGGTGAAATGCTCAGTAGGTGTAACTAGGCGTAACTCCAGTGAAGTCAATGAAACCTCACAGAGCAACACCAGCTGAAGTTCTGATTCATTTTGTGATTTGAATGAACACAGATTTTTTTTTTAACAGCTTATAAAAATCCAATGTAAATCCTTATCCGAAATGCATGACCTTTTGTTCTGCTTTGTTCACACTCACCATGGATGCCGGTACTTGCTCATCCAGCAGCACGCACAGAGTAAACCCTAAGTTGCATTGCAGAGTAAAGCAGAGTTCCTTGAGCTGTTGTCACGGGAACCGAGGGAATGACTCTTGACTGATCCCAGCATTTAAGCCCTGAAAGAGCAGTTTGACATTCTGTGACCCACCTTGTAATTTTCCTAATCCATCCCCTTTAGAAACACATGTTCCCAAGAGGAGAGAAGGGGAGAGGTATATGCAAGACACAGGAAATCCGTACCTCTTACTATGTCTGTAGGAAGGGGGTGGAGATCCTGGCAGGCTAAGTGGATTAAAGACTGGTCATGTCAGTCCAAAAATAGCAGGAGCATCCTGACCCCAGGTCCTAAGGAAATAAGATTATTTGCTGACCATGGCTGTCACTTCATATAAGACAGTGAGAAAAAATGTCCTGGCCCAAGATCAATGTGTACTATGCAATTTGTTGTCCAGCCTGTTGATGGGAATACTCAGTGAGCCACCAAAAAGGCTCTAATCATTGGGTGTTTTTAGACGTGACGGGGCCAGTTGGCCCCGTCACGAAATCAATACATTGATCCCCCGCCGGAATGACCCTGTCACACCCTACCAGATGTGCCGGGGGATCCTGGCGGGGAATCGGGGAGGGGGCAGGGCCGCGCGGCGCAACGTGTGGCCGCATGGCCCCGCCCCCTCCACGCTCCCCGCTGCCTGCCCTCTGGGGACACGGGCAGGCAGCGGGGCCAATGCCGCTGCCGCATCTGCCCGACTTTGCCACGGCCCGGAATCCCGCTGGTGATTCCGGGCCGTCGCGACCGACCAGACGTTACTTTTCTTTGATCCCCGCCGGGGATCACTTTCACCGCACTTCCCGGGGAATTGGTGCGGCTAGCCCGGGAAGCGTGGTTGAAAGTGACCCCATGTGGGGATTGAGCGTGGCGAACATCTGGCGGCCGCCAAACAGACGTGCGAGTCACAGTGACCACAGGTGGGTATTCACCGTGTTTCACTGTGATCTCATAACATCTGAAAATAGCCAATGTGTACTCGGAAACTGCAGGAGGTGGCACCAGCTGCAGTGGATGTCTTTGTCCACTGGCTTCAGCCGAATCACTTGAGGTTTGTCTGTCAGTAATGCAGCATGTCTTTCATTGGTTTAGGGAAATATATACTTGCACTCCTGAAAAATAACATTTCCCCCACAAAACGAAAAATGAGCAAGAACAACTTTTAACAAGTAGTTCCATGTAGGGTTGCTACTTATGCAAATTTTAAAGAAACACATGAAAAATACATGTTGCAGGGCCTGCATTGGTGCCTAAGTCACCAATGCATGGCCTGTAACATGTATTTTCATTAGTGTTCCTTAAAGATTTGCATAGGTGGCAACTCTAGTTCCATGCCAGGAAGCACCTGAATTAATGCAGCCTGGCTTCCTAAGCAGGATGATGCTCTGTGAAAGACAATGGGATTTTCTCAGTTACAAGAGTATTCTTCCAAGGTGTACCTTTTGTTTTGTTACAAAATTTGGGGTCTCTACTTTACCTTGTGACTTTCTATCACAGTTTGGCTGAAATTTACTTATGGGATCCAAAGGTATTGTGGGCGGACAGACACATACACACACACAAACAAAATGACAATATAAAATTCCAAGGTTGAACAACAACAACAAGATATACAATGGCAGTATAAGTATATTATACATTATTATTGTGGTTATGGAAGCACCCATTATGACAACAGATATTGTTCCGGTACGTATTTGAAGAGCTACCTGAAAATTTGAATAATACCCGCTAATAATAAACATACTACCCATTCCAGGTCAAAGCCGAGCCCCTTCCAATTTCTTTTGGTGTGCTCAAACATCATGATTATCCATCCATGGACTCCAGCAGTGGCACCACCATTTTGCTTCTGGTTTATCCCATGGTAGCATTTTTCATGACCTCTCAACAGATTTATCATGTGGCATTCCTTCCTTGAGAGGATCAGTGGCAGAAGTTTTTCATGGCACTTCTAATTCCAGTCACCCCACGATACAATAGATCTGTTCCAGTTCTTTCTTTCTTTCTTTCTCTTTCTTGCCACTACTTTCAAACTTAACATCCATTGTATTCTTCACTTATGGCTAGCTTACCCATTCAAAAGTTTCCAAGTTTTAAAAACTAAAGTATTTGAACATGAAATATTCAATTGTTTTCTGAAGTGGGAAACATGTATTTATTTCACTTTCAAAGCCAGCTGAACGGGTGTTTGGTCAGATCTTTAAAAACAAGTAATCTTTTGCCAGCCATCCAGGGCAGATCGAGTTTCAGCTCAATGGAGCAATTATTGTGGAAATTAATTATATATGGCCGAAAGCATGGGCTGAGAATGAGTTGACTTTTTCAATTGTAATCACAGTGACACTAAAATAATCATAGCCTATTTTTGCTTGACTGCTTTAATTTTTCTTTCCATCATTTGGACGTGTAAGTAGCTAGAAAACGGCTCATATTAGTGGGGTTTGCTTTTTGAAATAACCATTGCAATTCTGAACCCTTTTTTCTTGGCCTCAGAGGCGGGTTAGTCCAATCTTATTGCTGTAATACTCCAGGAGTTAACAGCTTAAGGGATGGAAAGAAGTCTGAATATCTCAAAGAGGATCAGACGTGGACAGACAGGTTTAGGTTAAACATGAAAGAAGATTTCATTATACTTTTCAGAAGCAAACCAATCTGCAACCTGTGATCTGTTTCTAAATTTGGCCTTTCCATTTTCCTTGTCCAGGAAATAATGACGACAGCAGCACAAACCCCGACAGAATTTAGAGAAAGGACTGGCTGGCTGAGTGTCACTTTTCATTACTGGTCCAAGAAATGTCAAATGTTGTAATTGTGACTCATGACAACTTTAATTAGGGTAATGAATGTGTAAAAGCAATGGAAGAGTGGTGCCTTCCTTCTTCACACCTTTGGGATAATAAATCAGTTTCCCAACCATTTAAAATGTATTTTATTTGTGCAGCCATAAATATCACTTTCATTCCATGGATTTCTGTTCCTACAAATGTTGCCATCAGTGCTGATTCCTATTCTTTGTTGGTGTTAATATGACTTAAAAGAAAAGAAGAGAAAGAACCCAACCCAGCGTTTGGTCTGGAAAAGTTCCGTTTCTCAGCAAACTCTGTATAGCATACACTAGTCCAAATCCTTACCTGGGGTAAATTGGAGTAGCTTCTCTGTAGATAATGGCACTTTGTATCAGCTGAGGAACTGACAAATACTAGAGCTGAAATTAATAGGCATTTCTAGCTACAAATATTATTTACATTTTCAGATAACCCACCAAATGTCCAAATGATTAGTCACCACAGAAACAATATTCATTTACCTGTTTTTGGTTTGGTCATTTGGGTAATTTCATTTCATGGGTTATTTTGGTTACTTATGAGTGGTATTTTGGTTACTTTTGGTGTTAACAGATGTCCTCCTGGATGTCTGTCCCACTTGGGGAAGGGGGAGAGCTTCCTCCAACCGGGCAAGCTCCAGCTGCGGGAACAAATGTTCCTGCAGCTCTCCTGGCCAGGGCAGGGGCAACGTGTGGCTGCCTAGCTACATCACCATGCTCCCGATGTCGCCTCACCTCCCCGCTATGACGGGCAGCTATGCCAGGAGGACACGAGGCTGGGAACAGCCATTGTTGAGACCCAGGCCACTCAATCAGTTGTTCAGTGGGGCTGGGTGAGCATGTTCCTCCAGGCCCCCCAATCAGCTGTTCAACAGGGCCGGGGTGAGTGTGGGGACCTGATCCATGGACCGCCGCCTTGCAGTGGGGCTCAGCAGGGCCGAACTGACGTGCATCCCTGCTTTGGCCCAGGTGGGCGGGTGTAGGCCCAGGATGCGTCTCCAAGCTTCTCCAGGGGATGCATCCTGCAGCAACTGCCTTCCCTGAGGCATATGCGGGCCAAGATTTGGCAGTGACTGAACACATGTGCTGGTGAGTCCTGGGCCAACGTGGGCTACTGTTACATCTGTTTTCACCCATAGTGCTCAAATTCTATTTGGCCCACAGATCCTATAAGTTAAGTAGCCCATGGGAGGAAAAAGGTTTCTCACTCTGGTCAGTGTGCTGATTATAAACAAAGTTAAAAGTCTAATTACTCACTTTAGGGAAACCGAAAAAGGGGGACGCTCTATTGTTTGCCTTTTAAAAAATAAATAAATAAATAAATAAATAAAATAAAATCTGGGGAGTTTCTCAAAAGGAATTAACTCCCAAATGAACCTCTGTAAATCTCTCCTTTTAATTTTTAACCTTCCACATGCCCTTTAATTTAAAGCAGTGGAAAACACAGCGCAGGCATAATTTCAGGCTGTCGGCTGCCCTCTGTAATTGAGGTATCGGTTTCAGTAGGAAAGCCCTGCCGTTTAAGGCTTTATTGTTATACTGTGTTATGGTTTTCAGTCTAATCTGAACATTGCGAATAATTGAAAAGCAAAGATAGCTTTATCAAAAGAATTCTATGCACTACAAAAATGTCCTGCTGGAGTAAGTAAACACCTCTCTTGTAAATGCTTAACATATTAAGGGCACGATCCTCTAGCTGTGCAGCACTGGTGTGTTTACGTTGAACGTTGTCTTACCTTATTTAATTGGTTTTAGCTTCACTCTTTGTCTTAGGTTTTTTATTGTATTTATTTTATGATCTTAAAACGTAGTAGTTGTGAGCCGCCCCAAGCCGTCTGTTGATGGGAGGGGGCGGGCTATAAATTTGAATATAAATAAATAAATAAGTCCCCACTGATGCGAATTAGACTTGCACAGAAGGTGGGATGTTTTCAAATACTGTTGCCTAGACTAGCGTCTGTCTGCGATAATATCAGTACAGGGCATCATGCCTTGGAGCAGGGGGTTGGCCCTTGAAGTTCTTTCTGACTCTATGATCATGCTGTTTTTCCAAACAACATTTCATTTATCAGCGATTTTGCCACACAAGCATTATGTTCTCCACACTGATTTTTGGCTTGAAAAAAGGGTGCAAATATCTGATAGCTGATTATGGGTATTTCATGTCCTACATACAAAAGTCATAGTCATTTATGTGAAGAATAAATAATGAAAATATTAAAGTAAAGCTTTAAATAGGATATTATTTCCGTTATGAGCCAAAATGCATCAATTTTTCCTAGAGATCAGCTCCTTCCCAAAATGAATGCAGCCAGTAGTACCCCAAATACCATCCCTGTGCACTGCAGTGTTTGAGTATCACTCTAGCATTAAGCAGCAAATGCAAATGCTGTTTTGTGTTGCATTAATAGAAATATTATCTGTAAGACAAGGGAAGTGATTGGCCCTGCTCTAGTCTCGAGTCCAGTATCGTTTTTGATGCTTCACTTTCAGAAGGATACTGACAAGCTGGAAAGGGTCCAGAGAATACCAAAAAGGACGGCAAAGGAGATGAAGGGAAAGAACCTTGAGGAAAGGTTGGCAGAACTGGGAATGTTTAGTCTAGAAGAAAAGAAGATTGGGAGGGGGGGGGGGGCATAATTACAAATTTTGAATATTCAAAAGGCTGCCATAAGCAAAAGGGTGCCCAGTTTTTCTCTCTGACCCTTGCGGCTAGGGATGGAGGCAGTGGGTTTAAATTAAAGGAGAAAAGATTTAGGCTAAACATCAGGAAGAATTTTCTAATTACCAGGACAGTTAAGCAGTAGAATAATTTGCCAGAGGGATGTGTAGTGGTTCCATTGTTGGGAGCCTAGAAAACTAGGCTCGTGAGACATCTCTCAGCCTGGGCTGGGGTAGGTACAGTGGGTCTTATTTAATGGCAGGGGGCTGAACTAGTAGATAACCCTTGGGGTTTCTTCTAGCTCTAAAAAACGCTTTCAGTGAAGGCAGTTGTGATTAGCTAGGAAAAAGCCACCACTAACTGTCATGAAGCTAAGCAGTAAAGCAGCTGCTGGTATGTAGCCCTTTGGGGCCTGTTATTTAAGGGCAATGGATACAACTGCCATGGCAGTCGAGTGCAGTGGAAGTATTTTCACAGACCTGGGCTGCAATCCACAAACCACTTACTTCAGAGAAGTTCCACTGAAGCCCACAACTAGAGTTAGGAACAGATTGTTCTGGCCTGTGTGTATTGTGGCGTGATCAGAGTCTTCTAAAATGGGCCTGAATTTTTCTGTGAAATAATTTGGCCCAAAGAAACTAACTGTGACAAATAAGCAGACAAGCGTGGATTCTTACGGTCCAGCCATTGCCAACTTTCATATGTGGAGACCAAGGAAATAGGGAGCTGTTGTTTACTCTCTCTCAAAATACTAGGACTAGGGGACACCCTCTGAAACGAACTGGCAGCAAATTTAAAACAATGAAAGGAAGTCCTTTTTCACTCAACATTAGAGGCACGGTACTGCCTCTGTGTTAAGGCGGTAGCCAACTCCCATTGAACAGTGCCTATGCGCCATTGATCAGCCATGGCTGGACCCACCCCCGCACGTCATTGTTGGGGTGGGGCTGGCACAACACAGTGCAGCAGTGTTCTCCCTGGAAACTTTGTTAGTGCTTTGCCTGAGCCGCTTTGTAGCCATAGAGGTTTTTGGTAGTCGGCCTATCCTCCCTGGGGTCTCAGGGAGATGCCGGCTCCGGGAGACAGACAGCCCCGTCTCCATCTGCAGCCAGATGAGGAGGATGCCTCCAGCTGCTGTGCTCTTGGCCCCGCACACTGTCGGCCCTGCGCACTCTCCATCTCCCCCTGCGTGCTGCTGAGTGAGTGCGGGAAAGTTTAATTGAAATTAAACTGTATACATTCCTCATCATGTATAAGTATTGTTCAGTCACCATACCACACATATACAGCTTAATTTCAGTTGTCATCATTTTAAAAAAATTAATGCATGAAAAAAAGAAAGATTTATAGATTGGTCTGATATTTAATAAAGTTGCCGTAACATTCAATTAACTGTCATGTTAACATTTGAGTATAATTGGTAATGTCGCCTTAACGAGCTTCTTAAACCGAAGGTTTTTTGTCTAGGTGATACTATTAACCTGTGGAACTCATTGCTAGAGGATACAGCCAATAGCATAACTAGAGGACTGGATGAATACTTAAGAGGATAGGTCCATCAATGACTATTAGTCAAGCTGGCTGAGGGAGAGGACCTCTGGCTGTCAGAGACTGCAAATGAACAACAAGGAATGGCTCACTCCATTACAGCCTGCTGAAACTCATCTCTGTGGTGAATACCGTATCTAACAATTTTACCTGCTTCAAATCACATCCAACAAACTGGATCCAAAGCACTACTTGCTTCTGCTTCATTTAGCCCATTTTGAATATTCATTTCATTTGGGTTGGGGGTTGATTTCTCTGTTTATTTTGGTCATTTTGTTTTGACTGTGTGGTCAAATAATACCCGGGCTGAAATGACCAAAATAACTGGAATATTGGAGGATTCAGAACAAAATATTCAAAGACTCGAATAAATGAATTTTGTTTTGGGTGCAGATGTTTGTTAGAATATTCAGATAACTATCTGAAAATGCAAATAATATCGACAAAAAAACAAACCAACCTACCATTCATTTCACCTCTAAGTGCACCTTCTAGCTCTGGGTTGATAGTTATTATTTTGATCCATTTCTGGGGTTATCGATAGCCTGTCTGTAATAATAACCTTATAATATTCACTATTATGAATTGGTGTTGGGATTAGTATGGTGCTTACACACAATGGCCAAACACGTGCTTAAGGGTTTTGACACCTGATCTTTCTTATGTCTAAAGACACCCTATGTGTTGCCTGGGCAACCCCCGACTGAGCAGACAGAGGGCACCTCCACCTTCAGCCAGTGCCCCAGGGTTGGGCTGTCTGCTTTGCTGGTGATGCACTGGGATGTTCCTGAGCACTGCCGGTGGGGCAGCCCCGGTGAAGGGACAGGTTGCCCTGCATCTGCTCAGCATCTGACGTACCATCTTTAAATGGATGGTCTGCCTGGGTGAGGCAGGGGCAGGGCAGATGTTGGGCAGCTGTCCGTGTGAAGACCCCTTCTGTGGCAGGTGAGGGTGCTGGTAGAGGACGGCAAAGTACTTGTGTGAGAATAACTACAATACTATTAATTTTAGTAATATTTTAATGAATAAATTAATAATAAATAATAATACTTTTACACATCAGGTGGGAGTTGATGATTTGCAATACATTTTTCACAGATTTTGAATGAAAAAAAGACCACATCAAACTCCTATCATCCAGTATCCATTCCTGATTAATGAGGCATCTTCATGTAGATCAGTTAGTTAGCACAGACACTTATTCATTCGTCCCTTCGTTGACCAGTCATCCACAAAAACAAAACTGACATTTAAACGGGGCGGGAGGAGAGGTAGGCAGGTTTGCCAGCCTTGGGATGCTGCCAGCAATCCCGCTGCGCAATAAGGAGGCTCTCAAGCAAGCACCCTATGAGTTAATTAAAGCTGAGCTGGGAGAGATGTTTTTTGCTGACACTGATTGCAGCAGGCAGCTTGGCACGCTAGCGCAGTGTAGTTCACCGATGTCGGTTACGTGATCGGTTGTCTTGTTCATCAATTCTCCTTTTATTTTTTCCAAATCCACATTCCAGGGTTTGTGTCTGCACAGGATTGTGGAGCTCCGCAGAGCCGGGAATCTGGATTGTGCTCCATCAATCTGTACAGCAGCATTTAATCCACAGGAAAGTGGGAGTAGCTTGTGACCTTGAATTAAATTTATTTTACTTATTTAATATTTAAATTCATATCCTTAATATTATTCAGGATATGGATTTATTATCTATAATGTTATAGATTAATTCAATTAATAATTTGACAAAATATGATGCATGAGTTAATCTTCTCCTGTGAGGGTGGTTACTTTATATTTAAACATATGAAGCCAGGAGCCTCACTGCAGAAAAGAGAAGGGAAGGGGGCCAAAGTCCCTCCCTCCCCCATGGGTTGGACTTGGCATACACCTAGAATTGCTGGAGTAAGAGGGGTCAAGCTGCACAACAGTCAGGTGTGACTGTGAATGCAGCCTCGCCCAGGAACTAGCCATGGAGTGAACACAGGGTTGCAGGAGTTTGCCACCTGGAACATATCTGGAGAACTCCTCAGCAGTGAGCAGTCCCATGCAGCAGCTGAAAACATGATACAAAAACAATGACACCCACTGCCACTGGGCATTGTTCAGCCAGGCTACCATAGAGACATGGGTAAAAAGATGTCACTCTTTAGTTCCTGGCTCCATGATTAAACAAAATTGTGCCTAAACTCAAGTTGTGCTTGTCAGCTTTCCTCTCAACCTGGTGCTTGCTCTGTTTGGGAGCTGCTGGTTTGCTGGGTTTTGTCAATTTCAGTCCCAGAGGAGACTTGCTGGGCTTTTGTCAGTTTCACTGCTCCTAAACAGAGGAGCACCCAGCACCCCATGTCCCTCCATGATGGGCAGCCATAGCTGGATGCCATGGCAACCCCACACGTTGGGCTGGGTGGGCACAAAAACAGACATACCCACCTGGTTTGACCCACTCTGGCCTGCCTGGGAAGCTCTTGGGTCCAGACCATAAGCCTGGTTCCTTCCAGGCTCATGTTTCTGGCCCAGCCACCTACCCTGCCTGGGTCTGAACCAGGTCCACATTTGGCGTTCCCAGAACAGATGTGCGGGTTTGGCACTGGCCCAGGTGGGCCAGAGCAAGCCAAACTGGACAGCGTCACGTTTGTCAGACAGCATGAGTGTTTGTTCATGCTTTTCCACCACAGGATGACATTACAGTAAGTACCACACGACTGATTTTTTCCCATGGCTAATATAACATATAGAGAAACCAAATGAAGTCTTGTCGTAGCCATAGGGATCTCACCCCCTGAAGTCTTGCAGCCCATGTCCAACATCTGGTAAAGGTTGGCAATGCTGACATCTTCCTGGAATATCTCTCTCAGACCCATCCTCACCTCAGAGATGGCCCCATCTATTCCAGATGCCATCAACTTCTCACTGATCAGCCACTCTGCACTTTATCTGGGCTAATTTTTGGGCACACGGTGTACCACTCTGGGTTGGAGCTGCCACAAACACACCGAGAATGAGGTGGTGGCCGCCTTTAGCATGGGAGTCGTTGGTATCACAGGTCATTTTTACACGGACGGCCCCACCCACTGCTGGGTGTTCTGGGGGGAGGGGTGCACTGGGGGGGAGGGGCATCTGTGTAAATACCACAGGTGGTGGGTGTTTGTGTGTGTGCGCTCCCAGCGCACACCCATCTCCACCCACAGGGCCATCTGGAAAACCGGAGGAATCCCTGTGGGTGGAGATGGGTGGAGGCAGGTGTGTGTCCGTGTAAAAGAACACCCACCCACCTCCACCCACTGCGCGAGCACACCCATCCCCGTCTGTGTAAAAACGGCCACAGTGGGATGGTACAGTATCCTCTTAAGGCATAGGCACTAGGGGTCTGTGCGCCAGGCCCCACATTAGAAGGGAGCCTCCAAGATCCAAGCTTCATGCATGATCAAGGCTGTAAAAATACACTTGCTTCTGGTGAGTAAAATTTTGCAGTGGGGAAATGCTGTCTGAGTACGGCAGGGGAAGGAGGAGGAGTAAGTGGCCACACAGATGAGAATTTCCAAGTGTTGCAGCATGTCCATGATTATGGGACTAGCTTTGACCAATGAGTGTTCCAAGGCCAGTGTGTGTGGATTACCAGAACATGGACCAGCTGAAGCAGTTCAGGCATAGGAAGGTCAAATGCTGCTGAGGGGTTCTGGATAGGAGCAGAGTGGTGCAGAGTCTAGATCATGAAGGGATATAAACATATATGTTATTACAGAAAGTAGCATGTGCATATAAAACACCAATGTTTTGACTCAATAGAATTTTGAACACAAAAATGTCTAAATATTTTTCTATTAATTTTCCATGGTAGCCTGCTTTCGCCCCCCCCATTAATACTGTGCACCCAAACCCCCAACCCCCCCCCCCCC
>QEPC01011391.1:310394-321101 GCA_003113815.1 Sphenodon punctatus
GAGCACTCAATTGCTGTGTGGTAGAGTCTTTTTTTTTTGAGCACTCAATTGCTGTGTGGTAGAGTTCTTTTTTTTTGAGCACTCAATTGCTGTGTGGTAGTCTTCTTTTTTTGAGCACTCAATTGCTGTGTGGTAGAGTCTCTTTTTTTGAGCACTCAATTGCTGTGTGGTAGTCTTTTTTTTTTTGAGCACTCAATTGCTGTGTGGTAGAGTCTTTTTTTTGAGCACTCAATTGCTGTGTGGTAAAGTCTTTTTTTTAAATAAAAACCCAAAACTTTAATGCTTTTGTGAGCAAATTTAAAAAACGTAATATTTTGGCAGGTGGGAGCTTTACAGAAATGCCCAGGGAATTTAAATTCTCCTTGTGTGTTGGATAGATGTCACAAGTGTGTGTTAAGTGCTATCACATTTTTGCAGCAGAGTGAGATGTAAGACAGAGCAGCTTGAAGCAGCGTGTGATGTTCGCAGTATGCATTAAAGGGAAAACATATTTTCATCTAGGAATCCTGCAAAAATAGTACTGAGCACCCATTGCCTCCCACTGATATGCATGGGAGCGGGGTGCATTGATTATCTGTCATCACTGGTTCTGATAAGCTTGCCTGCAGCCACAAGAATGCACGGCAAAACTTTGACAGCTGAAGAAATAGCACAGCTGCCATATCCAGCTGCCAGCATCCTCTTCAGTACTGTAGCTACTGCTAGTCCCATTACTAGCAATGTGCTCCTTTGGCTGTTTAGTGCCGTCATTAGCTGTTAGAACTAGTGCAAATCCCATTTACTTCAACAGGATTCCTGTTGATTCTCAGTGCTAGGGGCTGATACTAAGCAGCTAGCGGTCATGTTTTAAATCTACCACAGATTCCCTCCCCCCTCTCCCAAGCGTATACATTCAAGGGCTGGAATGATAACAGGAAAAATAAAACCAGAGAAAAGAATCTCCAAGCTTCAGGTGTAATATTTTCATGAGTGTGGATATGAAAATTATTATTATATTTTATTTATATAACCAGCAATGTGTCTGGCAGTCCTGAGGGGTTCACAATCTAGGATGA
Source organism: Sphenodon punctatus (assembly GCA_003113815.1). Classification (NCBI taxonomy): domain Eukaryota; kingdom Metazoa; phylum Chordata; class Lepidosauria; order Sphenodontia; family Sphenodontidae; genus Sphenodon; species Sphenodon punctatus. Next base: position 311,450 of record QEPC01011391.1, read on the forward strand.
ACCAGGAAAGAGAGGCAAGGGAGAGGGGAAACATAGGGAGAGACAGGGATACATTCATGAAATTAAGAAGTCGCAGGTGCATATGCTTAGCTTGGTTACAGGGGAGAAGAGAACCCGAATGAAAGGACAGTAGAAGGAGCATCCAAGTCTTGGATTCCAAGAGCTTAATTCTGCAGTATTTCAAAGCACCAGCAAGTCCACTAAAGTCAAAGGGAACAAAAGGCATGCAACATTTCATCTGAGTGGAAAATAAAATCTATACTATTTCGGAAATGGTATCCCATTGCTCACAGCCTGATTCTGCAAACTTCCTCGTGCATTGCTAGCCACTAGCAATGGCTTTCTACGAGTAAGGTTTTGCAGAATGAGCAAGGGCACAACCTGGGCATGGAGTGTGAGAAACAGGAGCCGACCCCCACTGTTGTTTTCTTCTGTAATGGGAGCTTGAGAAATGAATATTGAGGGAGGGGGGTTGCCATGTAGGCCCCAAATGTAAGAAATAAAGACAAAGTAGTTCAGATGAGATCTTTTCTTGGACCAGCTTCTGTTGATGAGCAGATGTAAGCTTTCAGGCCACACTCAGCCTTTCCTCCCTTGGTCCAATCAAAAAGATCAACTGAACTACTTTGTCTCCATCTGAGAAATGTATGACACAGGTAATGTAGTCTTGTTAGGTTAAAACAGGCAGCAACTTTGTTCTTGCTGCTAACAGCACAACTTAGCCTATGTAGCTGATAACCATCTCAGACTGCCCCTATCATCCCATCCATTGTAAAAAGAAGCCCTAGGTGTCTTGCAGAATGCCAGAATCAGCCATACAAAGATGAGGAAATAAGTGCCCACTTATTTTATTACGTTTGTGTGTGTTCAGCCGCTGCCTGCCTGGTAATCAAATGCTAATAATCTAACATGCTTGCATACATGCAGATATTTGCATGCTCAATGCTTTCTTCTTGCCATTCATGATGGTGCACATGCTGGAACATTTGGTTGCCAAAATCATCTGATCTACATGCTAGTTCAGTGATTCCCAAGGTTTGGGCCTACATGACTCCATTTTGAGTCTTAAACATTGGCATGACTTCAAGGTAAACGTTGGAGGGAATGCCTAAGGGCGCTGTCCTCCATCTATTAACATCTGTTGCAAAATGTTGTACACATAAGTAGCAATATTGTTAAGTTCTGGAGTTTAACGAGTTAAAGTAATTTGGAGGTTGGAGATGTCATCAGGGGACAGGGGTTGAGCCAATGAGTTTAAAGGAGTTGATGGTATTCTAGATGGGGGAGACACTTGGAGAAGTCAGTTTGACCTGGGACAAGAAAGGACAGGAAGCCACAACTAAAAGTGACTGTGAGGAGATGAAGTTCAAGAGCCTCGAGTAATCATCATCTGGCTGGAAACAGACTGAAATAAGAGACTGCAATTTATTACACTGTACCCGCCTACTGGGTTATTTTTTATTTTATTTATTTATTTAAACGTTTTTACTCTGCTCCCTCCAGCACATGGCAGCTTGGGGCGGCATACATCATACGCATAATAATAAAATCAGTTATCTGAAGAGCAAGTGAAACCCTAAAGCCTAAGGATCTGCCCAGGACTTGTCCTCACTGGAATCCACAGCCCAGTTTCATAAAAAATTCTTGGTTAGTTTCTTTTTTATGTTCTAGTTTAATAACTTTGGAATAAACTTACTTTCTGTTTAAAATAAGAAGGATTGCAGTGTGACTCTGGCAGTTTAACCACGTCTATTATACCTTGGTAACAGGTAACATTCAACAAGGGGGAAAAACCGGAAGTGATCTGGAAACAAGCTAAGTGGGGTGAAAAGATCCAGTGGGAAAGGAATCAGTAGCCAGTTACTGAACTGATACATCTGGATGCAGAGTAAATTCAATTATTCCCTGGGCAGCGGCAGCAAATACTGGGAACAGCTAGACTGAGATTTGTGAGGTTAGCAGGTTTCCATCACAACATCAGTGGGAGCTGGGCAACTGACCTCAATGTGTGGATGATTGAGGCAGCAGCAAAAGACTCGCGAGGTAAAGACGCAGCAGAATCCCGTTCGCACCAGCACTTCTTCTGGCATCCGGCTCTTCCGTGCTGCCGCATCTTTGCCTCACGGGTCTTTGCTGCCGCCGCCGTGTCAAGTGTGAATGTGGCCCCAGTCCTTAATGTCCCTGTGGTAATATGCCAATCTGCGATCCACAGACCTCTCACTCTGGAGTAGTGCAGTACAGTTGCAATGGGACTATGGGTGTTTTCAGACAAGACACTCTCCACCCACCACACACCCAATATACATGTTGCAGGGCACCCATAGGGCAACACTGCAGCTCTGCAACATGTAAAGTGTGTGGGTAGTGTCTTGCCTGAAAACGCCCTATGATCGCTGCACTCATCTATAATGTCATCAACCCCAGTGTAGTGTTGATACTTATACAGTCATTGAAAAAAAGGTTTCCTTCCTTCCCATACACTGTCTCTCCAAACAAAATAGGAATACACTATAGGTTGTCATATTCACATGCTTGGACTCCCTCCCTGAACCCATATGCTCTGCTTGCTTCCTCCATTCAAATCCTTCCTGAAAACCTACTTCTTCTGTCAAAGGTTTCCTAGCACCTTACCCTCACGGATTGCTCATTTATGCTTCTTAGGCCATTTTTAGACGAGCGCGTGGTGTGCTCGCACGTTGTTGCCAAAATCCCGCGAGACGGGATTAGACGAGATGCTGCCGCGAGTCATGTGCTCGGGAGGGGGACGCGCATTCTTTTCCGGCCGCAATCTGACCACCTTGATCGCTGGCCCGGTCAGATCGCGCCCGGAAAAGAATGCACGTTCCCCTTCCGTGCGCGTGACTTGCGGCAGCGTCTCGTCTAATCCCTGTCTCGCGGGATTTTGGCACCGACGCATGAGCACACCGCGCGCTCGTCTAAAAACGGCCTTATACTGTCACAGCCATCAGGATCCCCCCTCTGTAATTAAGCTAAGCATGTGCATGGGCAACCTCTCAGTTTCATGAATATATCCCTGTCTCTCCCTATGTGCATGTCCCCATATCCATTCTAGATTATAAATCCCTTGGGGCAGGAACCTGTCTCTTATCACAACTGTTCAGTGCCAGGCACATTACTGGTGTAATAAAATAAATAAATAAATAAATAAATAAAAATAATACATCCTTGCAACTTTAAAGCTATCCTAATGCCAGGTCTCTATGATCTGTGACTCTAGTGAATCTCAAACAAGTGCTGTAGAGTTGTGTTCCACTCCTGCAACATATGTTGTTTTCTTGTTCTCTCTCTATCAGTGATTCTCAACCAGAGGTTCCCAGGAGGCTCTTAGGTGGGTCACAAACACAGCCTGCCTGGGGCAGCCTGAGCATAGGGCAGCAGTGACAGCAGCACTCCGATGGTCCTGCCCATGAGCCCTGGTACAGCTACATCATGTCCTCTGCTGCATCCCCCCACCACTTGTTCTGTCTGCCTGTGCCCCTGAGGGCTGGGGAAAGGATAGGAAGAGGAAGCGTGTAGCTTCACCGCCTCTCTGGCTCCTGCCTCCTACTGCTTCTGGCTGCCTCATGCCCTCTCCCCACTACCACTGCTGCCAGGATTGGTTCCTTCTCTCCACTGCTGCTGCAATTGCCACCCTCTCCACTGCCACGGGTATCGTGCCCCGCCCCCCCTGCCCCCCTTTCTTGCTGCCACTTCCACCTGGATTGGGCCCCCTCCCTCTCCGTTTCTGCCACTCATCATTCCTGGTCCTTGATTTCTTTAAGGTGAGTCCTGGGTTTAAAAAAAAATGTGGTGGGTCTCGGCCACAAAAAAGTTGAGAACCACTACTCCATATGAGAATAATGCTTCTGAGCTTCAGTGTTTTTACTATAAGCTATTATTTATTAAGTCAACAAGAACATATTACACAGAGACTGATTAGCACTCAGAGGCAGCTCAGTCTCAGGATCAAGGTTCTGACTTACTCCAAATATCAAATCCTAACTGTTACTGAGACCTTGGAAAGTTCATATTATCTTCTCTCTTAAAGATGTATACACCCCATGTAGGATTATGAAGGGGAGACTGGAACCTCAAGGCCATCATAGCTCCATTCTGTCTGTTGGAAGAATTACAGCCTAATAAAGCAGTCATGCCCACCCAACGGCCAACCGGATTGGTCAAGTACAACTTCTTTTCTGATTGGTTCGCATATAGCTTCAGGGGTCAGCACTTGGTCCATAGTCTGAGTTTGGTTTGGCTGGCTTTAATTTTATTTATTTATTTATTTATTTATTTGGACTTTAGCCAGCCTTGTCCCAAGCACTCAGGGTGCATTACGAAACACAAATTCCAGTATAAAATGTATAACCCATCTCCCTAAAGTCTATCAACACCCTCAAATACAGGAAGGTCTTACACTTCCTCCAGAGGTTGCTTGGATTTGGGCTTCAGCAAACTTCCAGGGGAAGAGAGTTTCAGAGCTGTGGGGGTAGTCACTGAAAAAGCCTCACTGCAGGACTTGACTGTACACACTTGACACCATGTTGGAATTAGTAGGAAGCTGTTCTCAGCTGACCTTAAGCATCATGATGGAACATAGAGAAGGGTGCTGTCTTCTCAGATTGTTCAGATCAGTCTTTTGAGCTACAGTTCTGGCTTTTTAAAGACTGGACCTGCATTGGCACTTAAACTGGTGTAAAGCTGTAGAGAATCAAGCCCTGTTTCTGATCTCCAAAGCCCCTGAGCTATGGGATATTTGATCCAGCTCCACATTCAAGCATTGCAGCTTTCTGTCAAAGCAGAGCTGTGGTTCGCAAATTAATGCTGCAGTTTGGAAACATCAAGAATACCTGCCAATTGCCTGACTTCCGAGCTGCTGTTGGAAGATAACAATGCTGACAGCACGTGCAGCAGTGCCAGATGAAACGGGAATGGTATCTCTTGTGCACAGGAAAAGCAGAAGCTGATGAAATGGAGGAAATAAATCAACCAGCAAACTCATTACTCAGCAACAGGTCTTTCAGCGCTCTGAGTAAGCAGCAGCTTGTGCCCAGAATGCAAGTTAGAGAGGACATAGCAGTTTAATTAAAACAGGCTTGAAGAAAATAGCCATCACTTGGCTACAAACAGTATGAATAAAGAGAAAAATAGCAAGCAGCCCCTGAATGACGTATAGCACAGGGTTCAAGTCCAGTGCAAGAACGTCCTTGCTTGCCTGCTGTCAAGTAAGTTTCCTCCTTCACAGAGCGTTCTGTTATTGGCAATGAACATGTAGTAGTTTAGTCTACCCGTTTCGTTCGATGCAGGCACATTGCCAGACTGAGGTGGGAGGTGCAATAGGCCCCAAAGGAGGGAATTATTATCTGTGTGGAGCATATTGCAGTAATGAAGGGAAGGCAAAGTTCCCAACCCCAAGAGCTGTGTATCAAAATCTTCATATGGCTGAGAACCACGAGACACACGTGCATGTGAATGCACAGATATGTCTGTCTCCTGTTTCATGACTGGTTGGCAGAGGAGATGCTATGTAATCCTGGCTGCTGAGATTCGGAGCGAGTAAGCAATTCGGCTAGTGAGAGTTGGCGGCAAAGAAGTATGACACAGGACCATTAAAGCAACACTGTACTTCCCAACAGTTGGGGTATGCCCAACACTCTCTATTTAGGAGGGGCAGTCTCTCTTTGGGTGCTGAATCCCACTGTTCCTCTTTCAGGGAATCAAAGTCCCTCTTTTGGGGGAGAGAGACAAAAAGACACAGGCATCAAAGTTTCAGGCATCTCTTTCCTGGTTGCTTCCCAAGGAAAGCACTTAAAAGGACAATGAGGAGATGATGGGATGGCAAGAAACTAAGTGGAATGAAAAGAAAGAGAACATCTCTCCCTCTTTATGCACATGGAATGTTGGGAGACGTGTGCGTGTGTGAGGGAGCGCAGCTTCTTCGACGAGAGGTGGAGCTTATTGGCCCAGGGGATGGGGCTTGTCCCTCTTGAGCTGATCGAAATGCTGGGAGGTAGGGTGTTGCTTTAATGGTCCTGTGTCTTACTTCATTGCCCCCAAGTCACACTAGCTGAATTGCTCACTAGCTCAGAATCTCAGCAGCCAGGATTGCAGAGCATCTCCTCTGCCAACCAGTCATGAAACAGGAGATATATCTGTGCATTCACATGCACGCGTGTCTCATGGTTCTCAGCCATATGAAGATTTTGATACACAGCTCTTGGGGTTGGGAACTTTGCCCTCCCTGCATTATTGCAATATGATTATTGCACTGGGCCCCAGGCCCAACCCTGGCTGATAGCCACTTGAATTACCCAAGAAACACATGCACCTCCTGAACAACAGTTTGGCTGCTCCCCCAATAAGGTAACAGGTATTTAACTGAGTGTAAACAGATGAAAGCAGAAGCTGGCTGTCCCCAGAGCTGTTCTGGGGGTTCACCCCCACATCTGCCCACTTGCAGCCCCACCTGAATCCATTTTACACAGACCTGGAGGTTGCCCTGGCTTGTGGTCTGCCTGTGCGGCACTCCCCCTGCACCATAGAGTTGCGGGTGGATTGCTCGACATTCTGGGCTGGTGCGTGCCCACAACTCTGTGGTGTTCCCTGGGCCAATGGCCAGCTGAAAGTGGGGCTGCAGCATGGGTCCACTCAGCAGATGGACAGCAACTCTGTTTCAGGCCGGTGTCCCGGGTTTGGCCGGCCTGCTCCACTTCCACATCTGGTAGAGTGCCTTTAGATGGACAGGCCAGCCCAAGGGTGAAGTGGGCTGGTGCAGCCAGCACCAGGGCAGTCTGTCCACCTAAAAACACCCACTATCTCACGAAGGCCGCTTTTAGACGAGCGGGTCGTCGTTGTGCGACCTGCTCACGCGATGTTTCAAAATCCTGCGATGCAGGATTACACGTGACAGCGGCCGGGGATCATGCGCATGGGAGGCGGTAGTGCATGATTTGCTGACTGCGAATTAAATACCCTGATCGCGAGGTATTTAATTCATGGTCAACAAATAATGCGCTACCGCCTCCCATGCGCATGATCCCCGACCACTGTCACGTGTAATCCCGCGTTGCAGGATTTTTAAACATCGCGCAAGCGGGTCGCGCAACGGCGACCCGCTTGTCTAAAAGTGGCCTAAGAATAATAAGGTGTTTAACAAAAGTTGCAGTCAATACAGACCAGCCTCCCATGCAGCTTAGAGGTAGTCTCGTTCACATGGCTGTAGACTTTTTGTGTCAAACTGCTTTGTCGTAGAGAACCTATAAATTGCTTCTTTTCAGAGGGGCCAGAAACTTGATAGGAAGCTAAAGTCCCCTTCTCCTCCAACACTACCCTTGGCTATGGGCCTGTTTCCATTGGGCAATAGTGCAGGAACTGAGATAAAACATGAGACCATATGTACATACCCACTTTCACAGCATGGCTAAATATGGCACAACTCATGCTCAGCTTCTCAATTCTTGGGGGTAACTGGAGCTATACTCAAGGCGCTTTTTGACGAGACACTTTTAATGTGGTTTTGTAAATGCGCATTTAAATAATGCACATTTTTTAAAACTGGTTTTGGCATCCCCTGATCATCAAAGGTGCTCAAAACCAGTTTGGAATCAGACAAAACCACATTCAAAACAGTTTTGGCTTTTACATGATCATGGCAAATGTGCATTTAAAACGGTTTAGGTGTTTAAATGAGCATTAAAACATGCACATTTTTCACCAATCATGCACAAAATATGTCTCGTCTAAAAGCAGCCTCAAGCCTCAAATTATGCTGGGTATGTTATTAAACCCCAGGTTGGCAGCTACATGGTGGCTACCCACTTGCCCTGTGTGGTTACGCCCAAATAGAAAGCAGGACCACTGTGCAGGGCAAGCACCGAGCATAGAGTTGCTTCTTTTCTGTCCCCACCAATCCCCATCCCAGAGAGCAGCGAGGGGCAGTAGCAGCAGCTCCCAGGAACAGAATCTGCTCCTGTTGCTGCCACTCTCTGGGACTGGGGCAATGGGTGGGCAGTTTGCAGAATGAAGAGGCTTGTCTGTTGCCCTGGCCTCTGGTCCTCAGCAGCAGTGAGCCATGGCAACAGGAGCAGCCGCGGCGGGTGCTGCTGAGAAACTTCTGCTTCTCCTGCCACCATGGCTTGCTGCTGTCCAGGACCAGAGGCCAGGCTTCCCAGAACCCACAGCTGTTCCAGCTGCCACTGCTCATTCCTGCCCCTGTTCCCTCAACAGCTGTTGAGCAGAACCCACAGCTCTGCTCCGCCTCACACCCAAGTGGCCTGTCCGTTTAAAGGCAGGCTGCCAGTTGTGCTGGTGGAGCAGGAGCGGAGCAGGCAGCAGAGCATCCCAGAGCATCGCCAATGGAGCAGGTTATCCAAATTTAGGGCACCGGACGGAGGTGGAGCTGCAGTCCATCTACTTACGGATAGCCACTGCAGCTCCGCTTCCCGCTGGGGGTTGACCTGGGCAAATGCCATAGGGCTGCAGGCAGCAGCCTAGAGCGGTGGCTGATCCACCCGCAGCTCTATGGTGTGGTGCGGAAGGGGGCGCCGCACGGGTGGGCTGTAGGCTGTGACAGCTGCCAGGTCTGTATAAACCCGGCGCAGGCAGGGCAGCATATGGGGGGGCACAAGGCTGACCATCCCCAGCGCAGGCTCCATCTAAAGGCACACAATATTTAAAAAGCCCCACTGTAACAAACAACTGTGCTTATTAACAAGGCAGCATCCTCACTGCATTTTCCCCATTGGCAACAATGGTGAAAACATAGTGAATATGGTTCCCTGCTTATAATGAACCCCCATTAACAACAATCTCAACTTCATACTCAATAAAGTGCTTGCAGGACTCTTTTTATTCCTGTGGCAGTGTAAAGATGCCTTTAAACAGGGGTAATGGATGAATGAAGTTTTGCCAGGGTAATGTAAAAGACCTCTATCTTTTTGATTAAAGGCACAGTCAGAGCAAAACATCACCCCTAAATTGGATCGTACATCATTCCTCTAAGAAAAGGTAATGCTTTTCATCATTCTTTGTGTGAGAACTACAATCTGAATTATCGCTATTATTTATTATTATTATTATTAAGTATTTATATAGCTCCAGCAATGTATCTGGCACTGGATGATTATTCATTAATAACAGGTCCCTGACCCAAGGGGCTTACAATCTAGGAGAGACAAAGGAGAGGAGATTATAGTGAGAGAGAGGCAATGTTTTTAAACAGGCACAGCTGGGGGTGGGGTGTCCGTGTGTGCCATGTGGAGCACCAATGCATGTCCAGTGAGTGTGTGTGTGTGTGTGCGGGGATTTAAACAGGCCGGGATGGGTGTGCGCTAGGTGTGCATCCCTATCCATGAACTGCCCCCTCATGGAGCATTCTGGATTTTTCCATGATGCTCTGTGCGGGGGTATGAGTCGGTAGTACATGGGTCACAGGCGTGCACACTCACCCAGCAATATAAAAAAAGTCAGAACTACAAGAGGGACATGGTTTTTTATAGATAGAACCAGTAGCAAATTGTGAGTAAAGGGTACCTCTCTCCTCCCCCAGGCAGTTGACTCATGAGCTCTAGTGTGAATTAGAATTGAGGCCTGCAGGATTTGACTATTAGATGGTGAAAACCAGTAGTAGTCAGAAAAGAAAGATAAGTCCCCG
>QEPC01011391.1:330162-371329 GCA_003113815.1 Sphenodon punctatus
GGGAATCTGGTTTTTGTAGAACCGGTAACCGGTAAATCTGGTAACCGGTAATGGGCCCGGGGTCCCACCACTAATAATTAGGTAAGGTTATAGGAAAGTTTGAGTCATCTCCTTAAGAGATGGGGAAGTGATACCCAGACAATGCTGGGCACAGCATGCACTGGTGTCACATCCCTGGGAGGGGTGTCTTAGCAGGGTGAAGGACAGGCACAGTCCTACACCTTGTGAGCATGGAAACTCCTTACTGTGGCCCAGAACGGGCTTGCCCCCTTTGGCCATGGCTAGTGACCTGTCGAAGGGGTGAAGTTTTGTTGGTTAAAAGGCAATGTCACTGGAAGGCACATCCAGGGCTTTGCTTAAGTTAACAGTTGATGATTAGCTAGCATACTGGACCCAGATTGCCTGGGTGCAATTACCCACTGTCCTGAGATTTGATTAATAAAGAGTGCGGCCTGTTTTTATAACCCATGCAAAGTGTCTGCGTCTCATTGGTGGTGGGGGTGGGGGGGTGTCGACAAGTGTATTGATTCTTGTAACTTTATTTACAGGAAGTAACTAAGGAGGACATAGGATTCAAACCAGTTCCCTTGGTGTACTGTCTGGGGTAGAGACCGAAGCTCCACACTGCCATGCTCTAGCATGAACCCAGTAGGGGTATAGAAGATAGGTTGGAATGGGCCTTGATGTAAATGATGGAATGGCCCCCCCATCTCTCCTCCCAGATGCAGGGGATGCTACTGCACCAGGAAGTATGCCCCCACCCCCCAGTGCAGCTGCATCGCCCGCCTGCCCCTATTATTAGCTATGCTCCATGATGCATAATGACTATAGTTCATACACTGCTGAAGTAGATCTGCCCAGTGAAATGATTTCTTGGGAAAGAGACCTGTTTTCATATATAGTCCTTCTTCTCCAAGCTCTATTGCTCTCACTAAATATTTAGAGTTGAGATGCTGCCAAAATTTCGCAGTCACTCACCCGGCTCCAGAACATTAAACCAGCCGCCACTCATTAAAAACAAAAGCGTCTGGTCCTCTCTGAAAAATGCCCTGACCATTTACCACAAGCTTTTAGAGTGACAGTTTCTCTGGGAAGAAAAAAAAATGCTAAGGAATAAACAGTACCAGTTTGCAGATGCTCAACCATTGCACAAAATGGAAGCCGACAGACTGCTTCCAACTAGCAGCTGGGGAGGGGGGGGGGAGGAGGGAGGAAATCCCTCAACATCTCTGAGGCTGTGATCACATGAAACACAGCTTACCCAGGGGTAAACAACCCCTGCTGTAATCATCTGCAACCAACTACAGCAACCTCCTTCTTACTAGCCTTCCCCACACTCACCTTGACCCTCTCCTATTCAACATTCCACTGCCGAGGTCATCCACCCTGCCTGCCACTGATCACATTCAACCCCACTTCTACACCACTGGCTCCCCCTTCACATCCAGCAGAAGCTCCATGTCTTCACCTTCAAGACTCTTCATGGCCTTGGTACTCCCTATCATTCTGCCCTCATTTCCCAATTTGTTCCCTCCCAAGAATCCTCTTCCGAGTCTCCTGCTTTGTAAATTATCTTCAATCCCCCCCCTCCCCCTGTAACTAAGCTAAACACATGCACCTGCAACTTCTCCACTTCATGAATGTATAATCCATGAATGTATGTATCCCTGTCTCTCCGTATGGACCCCTCAGCTTGCTTCTCCTTTGCTTCTGCCTCAAGCTATCATAGGGTGGCCATTGGTCCTGTTTTATATAGGACAGTCCAATTTTTGAAGGGTTTGTTGTCCTTCCTCTATGTGTTTTTTGTCCTGTATTCTTCACACACTGCCAGCGCTGCCACTTTCACCCCCCTCCCCATGATCTCATGGCTTGTTTGAGCAAGGAGATGGTGGCTAGAGGGTGAGCGCGTCTGAGGAGACCCACAGCTTTGATCTGTGCCCCCAAAGCATCCAGGGAGGGAGGCTGGCTCCGACTGGGAGAGGCTCTCCCATGCCCGCCCCCCTTGAAAAGGTGGATCCCCCTTCCCTAGTGTGCCTGAAATGCTGCCCTAGCCAGGACCGCTGCAGAGTCCACCTCTGCCTCCACAGCAATCCCAGCTGGGGCTTGTCAAGGTCGGTCCTCCCCTCTCCCCCCATGTCCTGTATTCTGGGGATGCGTCAGGGGGCATCCTGCGCTATCAGGAGTGGCCACATGAAGCATTAGTGTATGGCAATATTTATCTGGCAGTAAATTACCACACTCTTCCCCCAAAGTAGCAGCAGTGGTGGTGAATCACTTTAGTATTTTGGTAGCATAATGTTCACTTTAGGTACTGCCTAAATAAACAAAGTACTGATTCAGGAGGGAAGCTAGGTTAGAACAGGCCCTGATACAGAAGATAGGATGTCCACCTGACCCCCTTCTATGGTAGGGAATGCAGCAGCACCAGGATGTTTGGGTTCCCCAAGCTCGTGGGGGAGAACAGAGCCCCTCTAGCAGCCACTGGAAGTAGCTGAATGGTGTGGCTGCTGGTGTGGAAGGGTGTGGCTGCTCCAATGAAGCCCTGCAACCTGTATTTCTCATAAGTGTAATCTAAAATTTGTATATCTAGCCACCCTATGGTGTGGTGATAGGCCTAGCAGAGAGAAGTCCAGACAGGGGAGACCCAGATGCCGACACCATATCTCCTCTAAGGCAGGGGAGCAGAACCAGGAAATTGGGTGGGACCCATGGAAGATGTCAACTAGTGAAGATGTCAACTAGGGGTATTTTTACATAGGATGCTACAATGCAGGTCCACCCAGCGGACATGTGTGGTAGCGCCCATGTAAAAGTGGGGGTGACCCACCCACCTCCCCGCATGGAGCAACCTGGAAAATCCAGGGTTGCACTATGCAGGGGCATGGGTGGCCAGTGGGTGGATGGGTGTGCACAGTGAGTGCTTTATTTTTGTAAGCCACCCCGTGTCACTTTCAGAGAGAGGGGTGGGGTAAGAATAGAAACAATAAATAAATAAACAAACAAATAAATACCCATCTGCCACCATCTAAACCCCCCACCCCCCAGAAGTGTGTGTGCTCTCCACCAAGCGCACACATGGCCCTGCCCCCTCTGGCACGTTTAAAAATGGCTTAGGTCAGGAGAACCCAGGGAGTGAAAACTGGGAACCCTGGGGCTTGACAGGGAGCCAGACAGCATTCAGAACCCTAGCTAGGATGGGGACAGAGTGAGCCCAGCCACTGCTCTGATGGGGCAGGGTTGGTAAGGGGACTAAGGACCCCAGGGTTGGAAGGAAGTACTTTACAACCTTGGGGATGTCAGAGATAGAGCTGTTCCCTAAACTTCAGCTGTCTGAACACATCATCAGACATAGAGCTCTTTCCCCAGGGCAATGGAATAACAGCCAAGGAGACACCAGGGCAGGTCTGTGAGCCCAGGGGGCTTGGTCCTGCAAACACTTAGGCTGGGTTGTCTTCCATCACACCAACCACTAACAGGAGGAAGGAACAACAAGGAAACCTTCCCTCATGCCCCCTATAATGGATCACTCTAAGTAGTTGCAGGGAGCAGCTGTTTGGGATGGGGGCTAGCACAAAGGCAGATAGGTGTGGCTCTTAATGGCAAATGAGCCAACTGGGAGCCAATGAATGGGGGTTGATTGCTCCCACCTGGGCAGGGCAGGAAACGACTATGCACTTGGGGAACTGGCCATATGAGCATCCAGGGGAATAGCACCAAGGTGTGGAAAGAAAGTGGGTGCACCAGAAAGCTTGATTCCCAGGTAAGGGGCCCAACTAGAGCCCTGAAGTACATAGGATTTCCAGGGGGCCAGCTGAGATATCTATCTATCCTCGTCAAAGTAGCCTTTCTTAGGCATGTAACAAGTCAGAACAATATAAACAGAAAGGGCAGGACAAGGAGCCATAACTTGGGAGGGAGAAGATAGAAATAACAACTTGCGAGGAGAAGGGCTTAATTTGTAGGGTGGCTTGCCAGGGCTCAGGCCTGGCAATTAAATTCAAGGGTGGGGGGACTGAGTCCTGGGAAATGTTCCCAATAGCAGAGTGAACCCCAAAATGTGAAAGATCACAAAAGGTGACTATTGGTCATTATGGGGATTAAAATCAAAGACCAGAAAAAACCCTGGCTGGTTTATTTGGCTTTCATTAATTACTTTCTTGCCCCTCCCCCTGCACTGGTCATCATATAGATTAAATCATGATAATTCCTGTTTTATATTCCGCTGTAGAGGGGCAGAGTAGTCTAGTGGTTGGGTTTCTAGCTTGAGGATAGGGTTCGTTTGTCTGCTCTGACAAGCTCTGGGGTGGGGAGTGTGGTTTCTGTGGCAGGGAACATGGCTTCTCTGGGGCAGGCTTGGGCCCCATCAGTTCATTTTAAAAAACAAATTAAACACTGTTGAAGGGGCTGTAAGGGGGCGGCAAGGGGGAACCATAGATGTTAGACATTTAAAAATAAAGCTGTAAAAATCACTGATGGTGTAAGGGACCTAGAGACAATAGATAAGTAAATACAGAAAGAGGACTATGCTGAAGGAAACATATGGGTTGGAAGGGTAGTCGAAAACAGATGTTTAGGTGAAGGGAACCCTAGTTTTCAATGATACAGGGCAGACTAGAACCAAGAACTCCCAACTACAAAGCTTAGCCATCCAGTCAGGAGAAGAACGGACAAGGAAGTAGTTTGTTTTTTCTCTCTGTGCACAACTTCACATTGATCCACACTGAACTTTGCAGTGTTGCTGTCCATTTACCCAGTTTAATTAACTGACTCTGAAGTCCCTCATAGGCCCTTTTAAAATGGGCCATAATGCGGGGGGGGAGATTGGTGTGCATGCTGGTGCAGGGGTGGGGGTGGGGCGCCATTATATGGACACCCCTCCCATCTCAAACCACTTCCACGCACGGAGCAACTGCCGTTTTCGCCAGTTACTCAGTGTGTGGGCTATGGGTGGAGGTCAGTGGGGATGGGTGTAGTGCAAAGCGCACATGTACCCCCACTCCCGTGGCAGTCACATGGGCAGTGCCCACTCATGCCCACACAGCAGATGTGTGTGGACATGCATGGGCCCGTCTCGTGTGGAAAAGTCCATAGTCTTCTCTGGACAGGACTACCCTAAAGAACTTTATCTGCAAATCTTGTTACCAAAATGTCCACCTCCCTTTCTATTCCAGTAAACATATTAAATAATGCCAGAGCTGATCTAGAGCCTTGAGTTGCCATAGGAGAAAAATATCCATTTATTCCTTCTTGTTTGTTGTCTCGTAGCCAGCCTTGATCCATGACAATATTATGCTTCTTACCCTGTTACTTTAATTTCTGCAGCAGTCTCTTGTGTCAAACCTTGACAAAGGCCCTTTGACAGTTGAAATAAATCCATAAAGAAAGAAAAATTATTCTATCCGTCTTTCTGAAAGCCTGCGGGCTTTAGGGACGAAAGATCATTATCCTTGTATAACATGGGAGTGAACAGGGGGAGATGCCTGTAAAGAGAGAATTCACCTAAAGAAACCATGGCCGCAGATCCACAAAAAACCCACTTACTATGCCATGAGTGGTGTGTGGATTGTGTCCCATGTGTGTACATACAGTATATCCTCCATTACAGCAAGTCGGAGAACAAAATGATTGCCTTTCCCATCAATCAATGAAGATTTTGAGTATTTAAAGGGGCGGTGTATGCACAAAAGGTTAAGAGTTATATAGGTAAAATATACCAGACAGAGAAGTTATTCTGATGAACTCATTGGTCTGAAATGTGCATAAGAAACTTGTCTCTCTGTGATTATTTTACAAAGCACAAGATGCCTTGGTTTCTCTTCACTGTCAGTTTCTTTCCTGATTTAACGGCAACTGTTTTCAGAGTTTGCCCATCAATGCTGTTCTTCCAGAAGAGAACCCAAGCTATAATTTTGGCTCTTAATACAATGGGTGTTTTTACACAAGCAAGGTGATGGGTGTGTGTGTGCATGTGTGTCCAGGGCCACCGAGTGGCATTACTGCAAAGCACCCACGCAGGTGGAGCAAGTGGGGAACGGTTCAAATGGGCAGCCCCCAGCATGGCTACCCCGGGCACAGAGGCAGCTACTGTACATTTGGCTAGCCCCGCACAGAGCACTCCAGATTTCCAGGCAGTGCTCCGTGTGTGGCCATGAGTGGGTGCTCCATGGCTCATGGGAGGGCTCATCTGGCTGCCCCATCTTCAGACAGGTGGGCAGTTTGGTGGCTCCTTGGTGGCAATGTGGGATGATATCTCGACACCCACTGCCTTTACCCCCCCAACCCATCAGCAGTCCTAACTGATTTTGTGGTGGGAAGGAGGAGCATGGAGGAAGGGGGAAAATAAAAGAATTAATATTTTGTATTTGAACAAAAATCATCTGTGCTTTTGAAGAGTGTTCAGACAGAAATTTCTGATTAAATTTTTGAAGCAAGCAGACATCTGAACTTCTGACTCTAACATTTGGGGTATACATTGATTCCTCTGCATTGCTTTTCTCTTTTGCTCTCTCTCTCTTGTGGATAGTTCTAAACTATTCTTTAACCAACTAGTGCTTGCACAGGCCTGGCTGTCATTTGCATACTGTTAAGAGCATGATAATGCTTTTAAAATACCCCAGTGTGCTATTTGCATCATTGTGCTGAGGATGAATACAGATATCTGAATTCCCTCTTTTCTAGCTCACAGCCATTGTTCCATGCTAGTAGTGGTGTTATTCCTGCTTCTCCTTCAGTCACCTGTTAATTCTTCACTTGAGGAAAACATAGCTTCAGACTTTTCCCCGCCCCAGAGCCACCACTTTCGTTTGTAAGGAATTCTTTGGATGAAAGTCACCCCTGTGCAAAGGGCCAGCGCAGCAACTCTGTCCTGCTTGGAGCACTGAATGTTTGAATGGGCCATGTGTCAGGGACTCCTTCAGTCTGGCTCCCCAGAGTCTTCTTTTTCAGCAGCTGTGCTGCATTGCCAAGGAAGAGTGACTCAGATGAGCCTCCTGCAAGGCTCTAGGGCTACAGGCCTCCTCACTGGTGGACAGGAATCCCAGCTGCCCTTAAGAGCAAGCCACAATCCTAGTCTCTGCTTCTGTTTAGGCTGCAAATTGGAATGGACTCAGAGAAGGGTGAAAAAGAGTGTCAGAGGTCTGGAGACCAAGTCCTATAAGGAAAGGTTGAAGCAACTGGGTATGTTTAGCCTAGAGAAGAGAAGACAAAGGGAAGACATGATAGCAATCTTCCACTACCTGCTGGGCTGTCACAGAAAGGATGGCAAAAACATGTTCTCTCTTGCCCCTGAAGGCAAGATGAGAAATACTGGGCTCAAATTACTGGGCCTGAGCCTACTTACAAAAGGTAAGTAGGCTCAGGCTTAGACAGATCATCAAGGAGAGAGAGTTCCATAATTGTAGAGCAGCTACCGAGAACATCCCTCTGCGTGCCCTCATTGTAGAACTGCATGGGCAGTTGGTACTCACAAGATGGTGTGCTCAGCTGACCTTAGAGACTGTGATGGAACATAAGGGAAGAGGCAGTCTTTCAGAAACCTGGGCCCCAAGTCATTTAGGGCTTTATAGGTCAAAACCAGCACCTTGAGTTGTGCCTGGAAAGCTATCGGCAGCCACTGCAGACTCTGGAGCACCAGGGTAATGTGCTCCCGGCGACCCACCCTCAACAGAAGGCAAGGCTCAGTATTCTGCACCAACTGAAGCTTCCGAACAGTCATCAGGGGAAGCCCCATGTACAGCGCATTGCAATAGTCTAACCTCGAGGTTACGAAGGCATGGATGACCGTGGCCAAATCCAAGTCTGATAAAAAAGGTTGCAGCCTTCTCACCAGATGAAGTTGGTGAAAAGCACTCCTGGCCACTGCCTCAACCTGGTCATCCAGGTTCATCAATGGATCCAAGAATACCCCAAGGCTGCAAACCTGAGTGACCAAGGGAGGCTGGACTCCATCAATAACAGGGGTTCCTATGTCACCCAGGTCACACGGCCAGCCAACCATCATCAACTTGGTCTTGTCTTGATACAATATTAGAACTGTTGCACATGCTAAGTTGCATAACCCAAATACCAAATGTTGAATGAAACCCAGCAAAAGTGCCAATCTTCTGGTTTTCAGGGCACATAATTTGCTTCACCATCCGTACAAACGAACAAATAGATCACTGTCTGCTTCTGTTGAGTACTACTGTTCTGTAATGATGTGTCCACTTCTGCTCTAATTGCCGGGACACCCCATTGCACTGCCTTGTATGGTTTCACAGAGTGTTATTCTGTGGTAAGGATTTTCATGCCATCATGCTTGGCCATCACCAGTGTGGGATGCTTCTCAGGTGATACTGTATTTCCAACATTCTCAGGCTGAACAAATATGATGTTCGTTCGGTGGGATGTGTTTGTACCTGTTAGAGCGTCATCCTGGAAGTCGAGACAAAATAGTGTGGAGACCTCTTTTATTGGACCAACTCAAGTTGGTGGAGGTGCACAAGCTTTCAGACCTCACAGGGTCCTTCATCAGGCAGGTCAGGAGTTGGAAAGGTTGTCATTGTCTATAATTGCAGTCCCTGGAAAACCTTCTGCAAGGTCTTTTGGGAAACAACATTCCTTTCAATATCAAACTTGACCCATGTGTTATACAGGTTTAGGATGTCTTGGTAGCTTATGCCAAGGCCAAATTTCTTCAGCAACTCCATAATCTCGAGACTCCTAGTCAATCCATGGAGATTCACTGATAACTGAGCTTGAAAAGATGTTTGCTTCCCAGTGATGAATGAAAACATCAGTGATGCTGCTAACGCTATAATCTTTGGATCATCAGAGTCATCTTTTGAAGTCCTTAATAGCAGGATTTCTGAGCCATGTTAGAAACTTACGTAGGAGATCATTAGGTTCATTTGTGTCCTTTAGTTCTTCAAAATATGGTGGCCAGATCATTCCTGCTTCATTAGCCAGAATGTTATTCAAATGCCTGTCAACTGTGTTGAGTAACTGTTCATCACTCATGCCCCAGGAGTAAAATGCTGCTTCAATGTAACTTCTACCTGCTAATTTGTCAAACACTATGGTGTGCTCGTACCTGTGGAAATGTTCATGAAACCCAAGTGTGTTGGGAAACTCCCTCTGGAGCATCTCCTTTATCATGGCTGATTTTGTCCCATGACATTTGAAGCCAAAGTTTGTAAGAAGGTTAGAGTAGTCCCTGAGAAGACCCTGCAATGTTGTTGGTTCTTTCAACACAAATATAACGGAATGGACATGCTGGAAGAACATTTGCTGAACCTCTGCAAGTTGTATCATCTGGAGGTGCATTCGCCCATCACTGTCTTGATCTTGGAGATACATTGGGAAATATATTTCCTCCAACAACAAGAACGATGATACCAAATCTCATCAGCAAAGGGTTCGACTGTTGAATTGATGAGGGCCAATATTCTACCATGCATTGCAGCATCTTCTAGGTATACAGTGTGTACCCTGAATGTCTGCCATGCACCCAGCTGTTGAAGCAGACACCACTTGTCAAGACCAGGATTTCTTGTGTCTTCTGGTGTATACACCATACACATAGATTTTTATTATGAAGAATACCACAGCTGGCTCTTGAGAGTCTAGGGATCAGGAGTGAGGTACTAGGATAATTTTGCTCAGTGTTCCCATGGTCAGCAGTAGGTAGTAGCATTTCATCTTTAGCTTCTTTTACTTTCCTTTGTACAGCTTGCTTCAGCTTTCTTGTAGATGTGAAGGTAGCCTTGCATATTTTGTGTAAATATACACCTCTTGGAACACTATCCCAATCCACATCCTTGTTCACAATTCCATATTTATCCAGTCCACTCCATTCAATTTCTTGACTCTTCATTTTATTCCATAAGTCTATATGGAATAGGCATTTCTGTCATCCTCACAATGTTCACCACATAGTATACAAAGGCTATACACCAAGTCTGCCCTTTTCGCTTTCAGCACGGGTGTGGAAATTGTTTGGTTGCTGGGAGAGAGCAGTTGCAAACGTTACAGGTATCATTGTAAAAGAGTACAAAAATAAATAAATTGCAAACATTTCAATGAAAAGATATGTAAAATAACCCATAAAAGTTCAAAATATTTTTTTTAGAGGTCTAGAAGTTTCAATTGATGTTTTATATTGACAAAAACAGATTCCTTGACCCCCAAATACCCCTATTTAGACACAAAAACACCTGCCTAGGACTTTTGTAAGGGAAAATGTGTTAACATTACTTTTGGCTGATGGCCATCTTCAATTTTTTTCCTAGCAAAATTTACTCAATTTTTTGGGAGGGTCACCCAGGCCCAATGTATTCTCCACCCTTCTAAGGTATGGAAACAGTCATCAGACCTTTGTCCCAGTGAATTAGTTATGGAATCCTATTCTGCCCCGCCCCCTACTAAAGCCTGATGGAAAAATTCTGTCAGCCTGCCAGAGAAGAAAACACTGCAGGTTTTGTGTTGCGTTGTTATTATTTATACAGCCCCAGCAACATGCCTGGTGCTGAACAGTCGTGACTAGAGGCAGGTTCCTGTCTCAAGGGTGTTACAATCTAGAACAAACTGTCCCAGCTGATATCAGATGCTTGGAGTGTACAAGCAGATATTCACTAAAACCCATTATCTGGCATTATTTACTTGAATAATCCTGTCCAGAAAGGTGAACTTGGTTAGTCCCTTGATAAAGAGCCCTTTCTCTTTTATTAGGAAGGGATCTACCTGTTCAGTTATGCTTATCATGTACAAAATCAGGTATGCAAACAACCTTTCAGAACATTGACTTGTTTATCCGACGAGCCTCTGGAGACAGGGTTTCCCAGGTACACTCATCCAAGCATGTTGAAAAGCTCAACAAACATATTATGGTTTCACTAGTCAGAAGAAAGATAAATTAGCCAAGTCCCCAAGAACACATTTTTACACCCACTCACTAATATGCTGTTTAATTATACCTGTTACCTTTGCTGCAAAGGTCATGCAGGCAGTTGTAAATTATTAACTGCTGGCTGCAGAACATACCGTCCTGATTTCTCTTGCCCTTTAATTTTCTGCTTGGCAAGAAAAGAAAAGAAAAGAAAAAAATAAATAAATAACCAAATACAGTAGGATAATTTGTTCCCTGCTGTAACACTCTTGATGTTAGCTGGATTGCACCAGGGATGAACGCTGGTTGCTGTCTCTAGCTTTGCTTCAGCTGTAAGTTTTATAGGGCACGTGCTGTAGCTCAAAGGACAAAACTTATTACAAGAACAAATTCTCTTCCCTGCTTCTTCCTCACAGGAGAGGGCCAACCTTAGACATTTTGCTGTCCTCCTGGGCAGCACAATGGGGAACCCCCTATGGGCCAGACAGGACTACCAGGGGTGGGGAGAGTGGACTGGAAGGGGTAGGGTCAAGATTATCAGGGCAGGGCAGGGCTAGGGCCAAAATGCAAGTCTTAGGGTCAAATTGCAAATGCTCCTCAGAGTTCAGTACAGACACTCCACACCTCCAGCACTCACCACCACACACACCCAGCACGGACAGAGACAGCTTGCTCCCACTGCCTTCCACAGGGAAAAGTTTAGATGGAAGAGATGGAAATTTGTTGATTTTTTTTTTTTTTTTAGGTTTATTTTAGACTGGACCTCAGGACCTTTGGCATAACGGCTACCCCACCTCACTGATGTTATAGGTGCAGCACCCTTACAAATAGTGATCTAGGTTACTGGGCACTATGCAGAGTCCTTCTAGTGGCTGAATTAAACACGCTAGCCAGCCTTTCCTCACATAACCCTTGCGGTAAGAACTGTGGAAAAGCGACTGATAGGTCAAGGGTTAAAACGTAAATCATGTTCTAGGCTGGGAAGGTGTGCTTTTCTTTGCATATTTAAGTTGTCTTTACAAAACAATAACACGGGGCTTCTTTTTGTGTGGTAGAGTCTCTAATTTCTATATAGATAGAATGTTCCTTTACCTAAAGAAGACTCATACTCTTGACCTTCCAATGTCCACTTAAGAGCTCTACCACCAGAGCCACTGCCAGCACCTTCCTTTAATTCAGTCAGGGAAAACATTTTTGCATATTGCGTATATGCACACTTATAAAGCCTTAGAGCCTTAAAAAAGAGGGCACTGTCAATGTGGCTCAGTCGTTCTGCTTTGCAATAGCTATACTGAAGGTCCTGTGGTGCCATCTTTCTATCAGCTGTCTTATAAACTGAGTGGGCGCTTACACACACAACATTTTCACTGGTGGGGGCAGAACTCAAAAGGGCACTTTTATCCCATATTCAGAAACACCGAAACCAGATTTCTACAGATGAATCAATGCTTAACACACTCACGTCAAACCTTATAAAATAGTATGAAAACAGGAATCTACTAAGTATAATAGCTATACAATATCTCTCATTTTCTACTGTGGCAGAAGCAAGGAGCTCATGGAGGCAGTCATCTTTCTTGCACAGATTTTCTTTCCCCAGAATTGTGCTGAGGAGGAAGGGAACGTAGACCAAAATTCAAGAGAGAGCTACAGTGAGCCCCCAGATCAAAGACATCATGTCTGGGCATTTTTACACATACCTTAAAGTTCTGGATTTTTCAATCTTCTGGGTTTACAAGTCCACCCAGATGATCTACAGCAGATGATTTGCTGCTGTAGATCATCTGCTCAGCAGTAGAACACTTTTGCTGCCAAATGGCTGATCACTGACAGCACCCCTGCCCTGCCAACAGCAGCCACATTGGGTGTTTTTATACACACATTTCTCCTGCATGTTTGCTGTTACAGCCTGAACTTTCTGTGTGTCTAAATCACTCTCCCAGATCTTAAACACCTGGTTCTTTGAACTTTTGCATAGAACTTCTCCCAGAACTTTTGTGTGTAAAAGGTTCTCCTGGTAAACTGCTTTGTTCCAGACAGCTGTGGTCACTTGGTTTCCATGACAGCCCGTCACGTCTACAGCTGCAGCTACTTTAGACTGCCTCAGGGCAGTGTTTGTGTGAAGAATGTATTCAGGACTTACTTGTGGACTTGTAAACCCAGAAGACTGAAAAATCTGGAACTTTAAGGTGTGTGTAAAAATGCCCAGTGTCTCCCCAGCTTGTGCTGCCACCTACAGACCAGGAGACTGCTGTGCTCATAGCCCACTCTGCCCGCAGTACCTGTGAGGGGCTGGGACTGGTCTGGAGGAGCTGTTCATGTGTACACAGGCGGATATGTGGTGGAAGAGTGTAATGGAGGCAATGGGTAAAAAGAAGAGGGCCCGGGGCTTAAGCCTGCCCTAGAAGTCCTGCCCCTGAACCCAGATTGAGTAATTAGGAAGGGACATCAAAGTTGCCCTGAAAGGCCCCAGGACTCTACCACCTGTTGCTTAGGGTTGAATTAATTTTGATAGGGGCTGGTGCTGCTGCTGATCAGGGCTGGCCCCAGGCATGTGCCACATGTGTGGCAGCACACGGCCCTGCGGCCAGCTGGGGACCCGCACTTGCCTGGCTGAGCGGCAGGCTGCAGCCAGCTTCTCCCCCAATAAGTTCTTCTGCCTCCCCTCCCTGGCTCCAGTCCCCATGCCTCACCTGCCTCTCTCTCCTAGCAGCAGCAGCAGCAGAAGGAACTCGGAGATAAAGCTGTTTGTTTAAACTACTCCTCCCCATGTCAGTGATCAGAAGGTTATTACCTTGTAAAGAAGGTTCTTCGAGATGGCTCCCAACATTCTCACAACTGGGTTGTTCATGCTCACCCTATTCAAATAATAGACCACGTGATGGTCTTGAACTCCTCTAGTATAAAAAGCACTCTTCCCCCTCAGAATGACAGTTCCTTCCAACCCTTTCTAGGTATATAAGAAAAAAATTCCATGCGGGGCTGGAAGGGTGGGTGTTGTGAGAATGTTTGGCGCCATCTCAAAGAACCTTGTTTACAAGGTAGCAACCTTCTGTTCTTCAAGTGGCTCCCCACAGGCCATTTTTACATGACTACGCCGGGTGATGCGTCCATGGGGGGGTCTGCGGGTGTGTGCGTGGGATGTGCACATGGCCACACACGCATCCCCGCTAATTTGCATCCCCACTAATTTGCATATTTAGGTTAAGCCTAATTATGCAAATTAGGCCCCGCACCAAGACTTTGCACATGGCCTCATAAACCCTCGGGCTGGCCCTGCTGCTGATCATCCCCAACAAAGCTTTCCGTCCCTCCTTTCTGAACAGCTGCTGAATGACAGTAGCAACCCACTCTCTGATCAGCCCCAGTCTCCACCCTGTCAGAGGAGAGGCTAAGTGTTGCAGGTGGGTGGAAAGGTTTTGTTTACAAGCCCACAAAAATATAGCTTTTTCCCCAACACTTCCAGTGGCCAAAGAGGGACAAGCCCCCACATCCTCCACGAATAAACTCTGGCCCCCCCTCCCCTTGCACTCTTACACATGCACACACATCCCAGCACTCCAAGTGCATAAAGACAGACAGAAGCTCTCCTGTTTAACATTTGGCTTAGTTTCTATTCATCCCATCATCTCCCCATTCTCCTCTGAAGTGCTTTTCCTGGGAGGCAACAAGGTGCCTGAGGCTTGAATATTGGTCTCTTCATTTCTGTCTCCTGGAAGGACTTTGACACCTGAAAGAGGGACAGTGGGATTCAACACCCAAAGAAGGGATGGTTCCTCCTAAGGGAAGCAAGATGATGGCTCACTACAGTCCAAATTTAGTCTGTGCAGCCCCCACTCACATCTTGAGCATGTCCAGCTTAACAAACGGGCAGCCCCCTGTCTGTATTTCATGCGGGCAGCCCCCACTGGCAGCACCAGTGAGAGTGAGAGTGAATAGAGGGGCAGGAAGTGGTCGTTCCTTGACACTCTAGGATTTCTGCACACGACTCTGTGGTGCTGGTGGACCTGCACACATGGAGGCACAGTATGCAACCTAATTGATAGGATGCAGACAAGGCTCCACATTCTCTGAGACCATGCCATGAGTGAGGGCTGCAGGTTCAGTGGGTGGAGACCATGTGGCCAGTGAGGGCAAACACTTAAAAATGGGCAGGTGGACACTCACCTGACGTGGGCTATTGTTTCATTTGAAAGCACCCAAAGTAGGGACTGTTGGGAGGTATGGATAGCACAAATAATCCAGGTTCCTGGGAGTGGGAACCCTGCTCTAGGGGTTCTTTTAATGCACTCTAGAACCGTTCACAGGACGGCTCTAGGGTGGTTCCATTCATTCCTGTTGTGGAGGTTTCAGCAAGTGGCGCTGGGTGATTATTATTATTCACCCTCCCCTCGCTCTCTTGTGGGGTTCAGCAGGGTCCTATCTTGTCTCGTCTCCTGTTCAATATGTATCTAAAGCCCCTGGGTGAGATCGTGCGTAGATTTGGGGTGCGTTGTCTTCAATATGTGAATGACACCCAAATCTGCTTATCCTTTTCATCTGACCCAGGCCCTGCAGTCTTGGTGCTTACCCAGTGCCTGGCTGTGATTGGGGACTGGAGGTGGGTGAGCCATTTGGGACTGAATCCAGACAAGACTGAGGTGATGATGGTTGGTCAGTCCTGTGGTCTGGGAGGGATTAGGACTCCCATCATTGATGGTGTCCTGCCTCCCAACGCTACTCAAGTGCATAGCCTTGAGGTGCTCCTGGATCCTCAGCTGCGCCTAGAAGGTCAGGTTGTGGCTGTGGCCAGGAGTGCCTTTCGCCAACTCCATCTGGTGAGAAGGCTTTCTTTCCCTTTCTTTCCGATGGGGATTTGGTCACCGTCATCCATGCCTTCTTTACCTCGAGGCTGGACTACTGCAATGCGCTGTACATGGGGGCTGCCCTTGAAGACTGTTCGGGGGCTGCAACTGGTGCAGAATGCAGCGGTCCGTCTCTTGATGGGGATGGGTCGCTGGGAGCACATTTCACCAGTGCTCTGGAGTCTGCACTGGCTGCCTATAGCGTTCTGGGCACAATTCAAGGGGCTGGTATTGACCTTTCAAGCCCTAAATGGCCTGGGCCCCACATATCTGAAGGACCGCCTTTCTCCTTATGCTCCTTCGTGGCCCTTAAGATCTGCCGAGGGTGCCCTCTTGCGGGTTCCATTGTTGGCTCAGTTTCACACAACTCGGGCCCGAGAGGCATTCTCGGTGGCTGCCTCACAGCTTTGGAACTTCCTGCCCTTGGAGGCTCGCTGAGCCCTAGTTAAATAAATAAATAAATAAATGCCAGACCAGGCCACACCCCACTGTGGATGTTTCTGGTGCTAACCCCCATGGGTCCTGGCTTTACCCTGCCACACCCTCAGAGGGCTTAGTTTAAACCAGCACTGCTAAAGCTCTGATCCTCTTGGTGCTGAACAAGCCAGTGCACTGCACATCAGTACGGTTTGTACTCAAGCCATTCTCAGAATCTTTACTAGGAGGCACTTGTGAAATGGATGCATTGTGATGTTATAATGTCTCGGGGGTGAGGGGAGTGACCATATCAGGGGAAAAAGAATCCCACTCTTTGCTCCACTCCTATCTGACATGGCCATGCTGTTTACAGAGCATTGACATGTCACAGGGTGGGGGCAGACAAGTCAAGGGTGGTAGAAAACGACCTCTCGTCCCATCCCCCACCAGTGCGCATGCATACACTAGCACAGTGTTTTGAGGATCAGAACTTTACTTGTTCTTTATTGCCTCCAACCTCTCTGTCTTTGGAGCCATGGCGTTTCCTCAGTAATGACAATGTAAAGCAGTATAACTCTTTCTTTAACTTTTGGCTTTAATTTTCTGCTTTTAGCATATGAGTGTAATGGATTTGCATTACCAAGTAGCTTTCCAGTATACATCTCTGACACGGTTATATGTCTAAGGAAAATTACCATGAAGGTTTGCTTGAATGAAGAAATTGAATTCCCAGTGCATCCGACCTACAGCCTAGGCAAGTGATGACACTGTTAGGAAAATCGACAGACAGCATGCAAGCCATTGGCATGGACACCCCTCTTGGAAGACGGCTGTCCAGATTAGTTCTGGATAAGTCAGAGCATCTGGAGTCAGAGCAAACCATTTCTCTCTGACTCTCATTCCTAGTGCAATGAGCCCAGAGAGCTACAGAACTGGAAAATGTTTGGGGAAAGTATTAAGAGGGAAGGATCGGGCGGAGTGTGTGTGTGGGGGGGGGGGGGGGGGGGGAGGAGGGGGTGCGATTTGTAAACACCTAGACCAAAAAAAGAGCCCTGAACATCTGGGTTTATAAAGTATAAGCCAGGCTTTGGATCACATTACAAAATGAGTGGCGGGAAGGAATGTGGTATGTGTAATGTGCTGGATCTAGAGCTTTGCCTGAAGCTATAACTGCCCAGCTGGTAACTTTCAAGACCTGTGGCTCCTTTAATGGGGTGACTCTGTCCACAAGAGACTCACTCCCAAGGATTTAATAGGTTAATTATATACTCAGTGAAAAAGCACTGCCTTTTAGTTTATTTAAATATGCTGTCAATTAATTTCATAGGGATTCCCCTACTTTTATTTATTGTTTCACTAGAACTGGGGGCACCCAATGAAATCAACTGGCAGCAGTTTTGGAACAAATAAAAGGAAGTGTTTTTTCACTCTACATACAAACCTGTGGAATTCATTACCAGAGGATGTTGGAAGGCCAATAGCAACATCAGTTTTAAAAAAAGATTGGGTAAGTCCTTAGAAGCTAGGTCCATAAATGGCTATTGGTCAAGCAAGTCAGGGGATGAGACCTCCAACTATGGGGCTGGGAAGAATGAATCACTCCATTATGACTCAGTTCTTGTGCATTTCTCTGAAACAACCCAAGGGCCCTTTTCACACAGACACTCTAACACTGATAAAATGGGTGCTACATTTTATTATACATGTTGCAGGGCTGCATGTGTGCTCTATGGGTGCCCTGCAACATGTATAATAATATGTAACACCCATTTTATCAGTGTTAGTGTGTCTGTGTGAAAAGGGCCAAGTTGCCATGGTCAGAGACAGGGTGCTGGATCAGAGACAGGGTCCTTAACTGTTATACCCATGGAAGGCAGGTTTAACCTATCTCTAGACCCTACAAGACTTCCGCAAAAGGAAATGACCCCTGCATCAGAACATTCCTATAAGGGAGCTATCTATGAGAGTGACGAGTTAGAGAAGCCCTTATGGAAGAAGTAGGCTTTTAGGAGGAATTTGAAGGTTGTGAGGGAGTAAGCAGAGTGTATTGTGTTCAGAGCGGGTGTCGGAAGTATTGATGCCATCCTCATCTCCTCAGAAGCCTCCTCCTTCAACCTCGACCTTTAGACCAACTCCCCTGCCCACGCTAATGGCCTTTCTCTTGACCTTGTCTTCTCTAGGAACTGCTCTGTCTCTGATCTTTCCTTCAATCCTCATCCCATCTCTGACCACTTCCTTGCCTCTTTCAATGTCTCCCACTGTCTCCTTTCCTCTTCCCCTTTTCCATGCCCCTTCCATGACCTGCAGGCCATTAACCCCCTGGACTTTGCCTCCTCTCTCTCCCCCTTTTTTCCCCTCAGTCTCCTCCTCCTCCCCTGACTTTGCCATTTCTGCTTTCAATGCTTCTTTCTCCACCACCCTTGACTCCCTTGGCCCCCTCTC
This sequence comes from Sphenodon punctatus, assembly GCA_003113815.1. Classification (NCBI taxonomy): domain Eukaryota; kingdom Metazoa; phylum Chordata; class Lepidosauria; order Sphenodontia; family Sphenodontidae; genus Sphenodon; species Sphenodon punctatus. The sequence goes on from QEPC01011391.1 coordinate 348,730, forward strand.
CTCCCGCTCTGCCCGCTTCCACAACCCGTCCTTGGCTCACCCCCAGTATCCGCCACCTCCGCTCCTGCACTCGTGCTGCTGAACGCCTTTGGTGCAAAACTCACTCTCATGCTGACTTTCTTCACTTCAAATTCTGTCTCTCCTCCCTTACTTCTGCTGTCTTCCTCGCTAGACAGAATTACTATGCCTCCTGCATTGAGTCCTGTTCTTGGGACCCTCGCCACCTGTTCTCCACCTTTGACTCCCTCCTCAAGCCCCCCTGTCCTCCTCTTCCCTTTCAGCTCAGGATCTTGCTTCCTTCTTCACCTCCAAGATAGACAAGATCCGCCTTGACATCGCTTCCCACTCCTCTCCTCTTCCTACTCCCTCCCCTCTCCCTCCTTCTCTCCTGTCCTCCTTCCCTCCCACCTCCCTTGAGGAAATCTCCTCCCTGCTCTCCTCCTCCAACCCTTCCACTTGCCCCCTTGACCCCATCCCCTCCTGACCTCCATTGTTCCCACTGTTGCCCCTTCCCTCCTGCACATCATCGACCTCTCCCTCTCTACTGGCTCCTTCCCATCCGCCTTCAAGCACGCCACTGTCTCTCCTATCCTCAAAAAGTCCACTCTTGATCCCTCTGACCCTTCTAGCTACCGTCGTGTCTCACTCCTTCCTTTTGCTTCCAAGCTTCTTGAATGTGTTGTCTACTCCCCCTGCCTTGACTTCTTCTCCGCCAACTCCTCCCTTGACCCCCCTCCAATCTGGCTTTCACCCCCTTCACTCTACTGAAACTGCTCTTGCTAAGATCACCAATGATCTTCTTGTGGCTAAATCTAATTGCCTCTATTCCATTCTTGTCTTCCTTGATCTCTCTGCTGTCTTCGATACTGTTGACCACTCACTCTTGCTGGATTCACTTCACTTGCTTGGCTTCCGTGGCTCCATCCTCGACTAGTTCTCCTCCTACCTCTCTGACCGCTCCTTCAATGTCTCTTGCCAACTCCACCTCCTCCTCCCTTCCACTCTCGGTTGGTGTTCCCCAAGGCTCTGTCCTTGGCCCTCTCCTCTTCTCTATCTGTACCCTGTCCCTAGGCAAGCTCATTGCCTCCCATGGCTTCCAATATCACCTCCACGCTGATGACACTCAACTCTCTCTCTCTACTCCCTCTTTTTCCATCTATTCAAGCTCGCCTCACCAGCTGTCATCTCTGACAGCTGACATCTCTACCTGGATGTCTCAACGTCAACTCAAACTCAACATGGCTAAAATTGAACTTCTTATCTTCCCCCCCTCATCCTTCCTCTCCCTCTTCCCTGTCGATCCTCATCGATGGGGTCACCATCCTTCCCGTCCCCTAAGCCCATAGCTTAGGCTTCATCTTTGACTCATCCCTTTCTTTTAAACCCTACATCGACTCTGTTACCAAATCCTGTAAGCACTGCAGAGTGTGTTCCCTCGCTTCTCCCTCCATAACATTGCTTATCTTAGCAATAACATTGCTAAGATTCACCCTTTTCTCTCTGTCTCCTCTGTCAAAACCCTTGTTCATGCCCTGGTCATCTCTCACCTCAATTACTGTAACCTCCTTCTCACTGGCCTCCCCCGTTCTCCCCTTTCTCCCCTTATCTCTGTCCAAAACTCTGCTGCCAGGGTCATCCACCTTGTCAGTCGCCTCGACCACGTGCAGCCCCATCTCTCCTCTCCTCTCTGGCTCCCCCTTCTTGAACGAATCCTGCACAAGCTCCTAGTCTTCACCTATAAAGCTTTTCACAACCTTACTCCCTCCTACTTCTCTGCGCTAATTTCCCTCCGTACTCCAGTCCGTGAACTCCGCTCCTCCTCTGTCTCCTCTCTTGCCCTCCCACGCCTTCCCTGCTCCCCTAACCGCCTTCGTCCCTTCTCCATAGCTGCCCCCCATGCCTGGAACTCCCTCCTTGCCCACATCTGCCTCGCCCCCTCCCTTCGTACCTTCAAATCCCTCCTCAAGATCCACCTCTTCTGCTCCCTAATAACTCCTTGCTCCCCTGACTCCTTACTCCCCTCACCTAAATTCTGCTGATACCCTCCATCCAGTACAATCTGTTACCTGAGGTCTGTGTACTCGTATCCTCACCACATGGACCAGCCAGCCAACATTCTTGATGTAACCAAGCCAAGCGTGTGCACCTGGGACCTTGCATCCTCATGAATGTTACACTCCTTGTCTCTCCCTCTGCTCCCCTTCCTTCATCTCCTCCCCCCCGTCTCTCAGATTGTAAGCCCTAGGGCAGGGATCATGTCTATACAATTACTTTGTAAAGCGCCAGGTACATTGTTGGTGCTATGTAAAGGTTTGCTAATAATAATAATTAACAATAAGTGTCCAGTCACCAGCACTGACTTGGGGACTCCCCTCATTAGCTGTGGGTCACCTCGTGGCCAAAGTGGTAAAGGACTCATTATTATTATTATTGATTGTTTATAAAGTGCCAGCAATGTGTCTGGCACTGAACACACAGTTGTAATTAGACACCGGTCCCTGCCCTGAGGGGCTTACAATCTAGAATGGACAGGGGGAGAGTGACAAGGGAGAGGGGCACATAGAGAGAGACAGGATACATTCATGAAGCTCGGAAGTCATATAGGTGCATGTGATTAGCTTAGTTACCAGGCAGGAAGGGGATCCTGAAGGATGAGACAATAAAAGGAGATGCATAAGGGAGGTATCTATGAAAGTGAAGAGTTAGAGAAGCCCTTATGGAAGAAGTAGGTTTTTAGGAGGGATTTGAAGGTTGTGAAGGAGTAAAGCACTGCAGTGTGTTCGAAGCGGGTGTTGAAAGTATTGATGCCATCCTCATCTCCTCAGAAGGTAGATTTTCTACTTGCAGGGGTACCCTGGCAGAAGCTAGGTTAACACTGGGATAAGTCTAGCTCTCCATGGCTGTTTTAAATGATACACTTAGAATGTTCTAGGGGTTTTTATGTCATTCTGAAGGTGATTGTCTAGATAGTTGGAATGTTAAAAATCATGATGCTTCCGGCTTGCTTGCAGATTTTAGAACGTTTTTGTAAAACACCTTTTCCAAGGTTTTATTGAAATGTCCTAAATGAAGAGCATTATACAACAGTCATTTTTACCATCTGCACAGGTAGAAGGTTCTATTATTTATTAAATTATTATTATTATTATTTATTTTATTATTGCACTAGCAATGTTCCTGGCACTGTACAATCCAGTCAGAGACAGGTTTCTACCCCTAAGGGGCTTCCAATCTGAGAGACAAGGGAGGGGGATATGAGGGAGAGGTAAACATCAGGAAAGACAAGAGTACATTCATGAGGCTGAGACGTTGCAGGCTCACGTGCTTCGCTTAGTTACAGGGTAAGGGGGAAAGGACGCAGTATCACTCATGACAAGCTAGGGAAGGCCTGGCGGAAGAGACGGGTTTTCAGGAGGGATTTGAAAGTTGGGAGGGAAGGAGCAGAGTGAATGTATCCAGGGAGGGAGTTCCAGGCATGAGGGGCAGCAAGGGAGAAGGGGCGAAGACATTTAGAGGAGCAAGGGGGTCACGAGCAGACGACCGTGGGGGCAGAGGAGGAGCGAAGCCCCCAGGCAGGAGCGTGGCAGGATACAAAAGCAGAGTGATATGGGGGAGCAAGACCATGAAGAGCCTTGAAGGTGAAGACCAGGAGCTTGTGCTGAATGTGTTCCCATAGAGGGAGCCAGTGCAGGGTGGAGAGGAGGGGCTGTACATGGTCAAAGCGACGGGCAAGGTGGCTGCGAAGCATTGAATGGAGATGAGAGAGCCAGATAAGAGCAAGGGAGGCCAGTAAGGAGAAAGTTGCAGTAGTCAAGGTGAGAGATGACTAGAGCATGGACTAGGGTTTTTGCAGAGGCAAGGCTGAATTTTAGCAATATTGTACAGAGCAAAGCAACAGGAATTAGCAACAGCCTGGATCTGAGGCTTAAAGGAGAGACAGGAGTCAAAAGAGGAATCCCAGTTCTAATCCTTTAGACATTTGGGAACTTAATTCTCTAATAGAACATCACAACAGTGGTCATTTGGCCACAGAAACTGGACTGATGATGATGATGTTATTCCAACAAGCCAGGTAAGAATGAGTTCAGAATGGTATAGTTTGGTCATTTAAAAACAACTAATGTGTGTTTCTTTGCTAAACAATAACTAAAAGAAATCTGATAACCAACTACAAGTGTTTGATGGATGTAAAACTCGGTGAGGAAGAGAAATTGTTTAGTGTGGGTCAGGGTTACAGCTAAAAAGCAATCAGATTAAAGGGAACACAGGAAAATGTAGACTAAATATTGAGAGAAATCTGCAGTGAGATCAGAAAGACTGCATCGGTTTCCCAAGGGATGTGGTGGAAGCCCCATTGCCGGAGTTAATTTTAAACCAGGCTGGGGATGAAGCATTAGGTAATATTCTGCCCAGAGCACTGGGGCATTCAGCTTTTCATAAGCCCCTTCCCTCATGCATAGCACATATGCTTTCCCCAGACATGCCCATGGCCATGCACCCAGGCATCCACACATTCATGGAGAGAAAGGAGGCTGGCAGAGGGCCACTTCTAAAATAATATTTAAAACACATTGGCCGTGATCTGATCACAGTCGACGTTTAGATTTTTCCTTCCATTTTGGGCCCATGGAGCCAAAATGGCTCAGTAAGTCAATGGGTCCCCCACTTTTTACACTTGTGCTATCTTTTTGGAACATGGGTGTGACGCCCTGATAACTGAACACCGCTACCTGCGCCCCCCTCACCCTGGCACTGTGGATGCAGACCCAACCCAACTCCCTGCCTGTCTTGCCCATTACCACCTGTACCCCCTGCCACCCATACCAGTTCCAGCAAGCTTGTTCCCTACCAAGCCTGATTACCCTCCCACACCAGCTTAATTCATCTCCTCCTTCTGCCCATGTAATAACAATAATAGCAATAATTTATTTACAATAGCACATCCCTGCTGAATGGTATTCAGGGCACTTCACAAACTCAGTCAATAAAATACAACCTAAAATCCATTTAAAATAGTTTTAAAGGGTATGCTAAAGGGAGTGGCAAAAATGCAGTAAGGAAAACCAGCAGTGGATCCTCTAAAAGCACCAGGAGAATAAAGAAATCTTCCGGTGCTTTTTGAAGGTGAGGAGAAAGGAACGGAGCTGGACATCTGGAGGGAGCGAGTTTCACCGAGGGGACCACCACAGCAAAGGACGAATTGCCTTCCAACTTAAGGTGCAATGGCAGGATCCCCAAACAGTGGTGGTGTCTGAGTACATCAGACTAAGGTTCCCCAGGAGGAATCAGAACCAATTTGTCCCCCTTTTGTGTTGTGAGTGGGGCACCCCTGCCAGATAGCCAATTGGCAATTAGCTAGAACTCTCTTTCCCCTTGCAGCACAAGCCCCAACCTTGCATGTTGTGACACCCTGGGTGTTTTTAGGCATAACAGTAACCGTAACGTCTAAGCACCACCACCAACGGTGTGGTGCATAGCCGCTACTTTGCAGTTAACAACTATCTAGTCACAGGGGTATGCATGTGTGTTCTAAGGCAATTGTGGGCCCACCATGAATTTGTGAAGCAGTTGCATGCAGTTGTTGCAAGGTCTAAACAGGGACTTCACAGCAGCTACATGGAAGGAAGTGGGGAAGGAAGCAGGTCCATTCCTTGCCACTACCAGCTTCTGTGTCCCCCTTGGAGATTGTATTCATTTTCAAAATGACCCTTGGAGGGAAAAGGTTCCGCACCCCTGAGTTATGTGTTCAGAACTGCCCGTGTTGGCAACCCTGAACATGTTAGTTTGTGTGATGTGTAAAACCACTCCTAGTATTGTGTTAGAGACAGACATGCTATTTGGGAGGTGCCAGCATAGGTAAATGAGGAGAGCAGGTAACTGACACCAGCACTGGCAGTGTAGAAAGCTAATCTCTGGATCATGAGTGAAAGGGCATGATTTCATAGCATGTGGAACTAGTCCTCTTGGGCGCAAGCCTTTTCATTTCCTTCTGCTGGCTAAGACTTGAGCTCTGCAGTTCACCATGCACACGTAAGGGGCTCCAGTATTAAACTGGTGGCTGCCATCCACGTATCTAAGGTTAACTAGCTTCCATCACAACCCTTGGGAATCCACTGTCTTGCTGTAGGTTTTCCTCAGAGTTCAGCCTATTTTTTCCAGTGCTCACAAATTACTTGTAGCTGTACCTCTGACTCACACGAAAGAGCTCCTCTTCCTTGCTGGAATTCTAACATCTCACCAGATTCGACCTTTTGCCAAACATGCAGTAGTACGTTTGAGATGACTCATTTCACCCGATGACTGAACAAACACAGGTGTCGGGCTTCCCTCCTGGGTGGAGCTCAGTTTATTAAAGGGAAAAAGGAGCTAGAGTTCTAACAGGAGAAATGACGTTTTGTAATTCCACCCACACTGGTGTCAGTCTATTTACACATTTCTCTTGGAACTCCATAAAAAGAAAATGTAAACACCTGAGAGAATGTTTTTTCTGCAGAAAGTTGTATTGTTTTCCTTCTGGGTACTGATAGCCACAGTGGGTGGCTGAATCCTTATTGCATCTCTTCCTCCCTGCACCTTAAGTCTTTCAGGATGAGAATATTAAAAACAAACGTTCAGGTGGTAAGGATGCTTTTGTCTGGTATCCAAGTCTGTAACAAATTATGAAGACATGATGACAAAGAGGTGAGTTGAGACCTGTTTGTGCCTTGGTTGTCAAGGAGACAAGAGGTTTGCTTGCCTGACACAGATAGTAGACAGGAAATGTATACCCTGGTTTGAGACGTGTGGTTTGGTTCCAAATCACAGGTTATCTTTTCTGAAGCAACTTAATGATTTATTGTTCTTGTTGTTACCCATGTATTTTGCTGGCGTGTGGTTTAATCCCACTTAATAACAGAAGTGTAAAACACATTTCTTAAGGATCAAAATACACTGAAGTCAGGAAGAAAGGACTGTAGTGTGCATTCCTTCACACATTATGCTAGTGGAGTAGATAGTCCTAAGTATCTCAGGAGAAACCCTGTGGTATCTCTGTTGCATCCACATGTTATGTAAGTGGTAAGGTTTGTATTAAGTACTACTCACAGGCCAGACATATAGAGTGGTAGTTACAACTTGGGGGCAAATCAATACAATGTATGAATGCTCAGAAGGAATGGCAACTCTACAGATAGAGAGTGACCGAGACTATGCAGAAGCATACCACACATTTCTGCGTGACCACACAACCAGAGACACCACAGGGTAAAACATGAACATAAGAAGAGACGTAGTGCTCTACTGGGTCAGACCAACAGTCCATCAAAGCCCAGCATCCTGTCTCCGACAGTGGCCAATCTCTGTCTCTTGGGAGAAGTACCCAGCAAGTCACAATGGGCAATCCATTCCCTGTTGCTTCCCCAACAGTAAGAGGTTATGTCCCCAAAACCTACTTGACTAGTATCCATTAGTTGACCTATCCTCCAAGAACTTATCCAGTCCCTTTTTAAAACTAGCTACACTATCAGCTTTGACCACTTCCTCTGGCAGTAAATTCCACGTGTTAATTATGCGCTGAGTAAAAAAAATACTTTCTCTTATTTGTTTCAAATCTGCTGCCAGTTAATTTCATGGAGTGTCCCCTTGTTCTAGTACTGTTAGAGAGGGTAAATAACTGCTCCCGATTCACGTGTTCCACACAACTCATGATTTCACAAACTTCTATCTTATCCCCTCTGTCATCTCTTCTCCAAGCTGGAGCTGCAATCTATCCATCCTCTCTTCATAGGGGAACTGTTCCATACCCTTGATCATTTTTGTTGCCCTTCTCTGTACCTTTTCTAGTTCTACTATTCTTTTTTGAAATGGAGTGGCCAGAACTGCACACAATATTCCAGGTGCGGTCGTACCATAGAACTATATTTCAATTTCAATTTTATTCAGCGTGACCATTGGTCATTGCTTTAAATATAGCACAATAGATTTTACATTAATAACATAAACTGCAAAAACATAAGGCTGAGTAAAGTAACACTTACTCCAACACAAGTGAGTAAGTAAAATAAAATAAAAATCAAACACAAACTTGAACAATCCTAAAATGATCTTAAAGTGTCATGGCTCTGTATAAGTGTCACACAAAGGTGATTTAAATTCTAAGAATTCACACCGACATTTTATTGCTAAAAGTCGAAATTTTGTTGTTAGAGCAGTCAGCCATAGAACTATATAGAGGCATTATGATATTTTCAGTTTTATTCTCCATCCCTTTTTGAATGATACCTAACATTCTGTTTGCCTTTTTGACTGCTGCCACATGCTGAGCTGAGGACTTCAGTGTATTGTCCACAATGACTCCAAGATCCTTTTCCTGAGTGGTAACTCCTAACTTAGAACCCAGCACTGTGTACATATAGTTTGGGTTATTTTTCCCTACGTGCATCACTTTGCACTTGGCCGCATTAAGTTTCATCTGCCACTTGGATGCCGAATCACTAGGGATCGGAGATCATAATGAAAATCGGGATCGGTTCAAAATCATATTGACCTGATTTTCAATCTGATTTTAGAGTGCATGAATCAGAACTGGATCGGATTTCAATCAATATGGCCTAACTCCAATGTCTGCCCCAGCTCTGTGTCTCCTGGACTCCTGCCGAGCCTGAGCGCTGGAGAGGGAAGCGAAATTGGGGGTAGAGGGGCCACACAGGGGTAGGGAGAGGGGGCAGAGTTGCCTCCCTGAACCCATGCCTGTGTAATGGTCTGATGTTCTGCCACACCAGCTGCCCATGCTCCATGGCGATGCTGTTAATGGCTCCCTGGATCTTGGCTGCCCACCCCGTGGTCTCCCCAAGCACCTCCCTTGCCAAATCTTCCCTGTGCTGCTGGTTGCAAACCTGCATGTCCTCGTTCCACTGGCCACCTTCTGTGCCCGTTGTGCTGGCAGACCTGTAGCAAGGCAACAAGGAAAACCATTAGTTCAGACCGCACCACCCACCTTTCTGCCCCAGTATTTCAGGCCTTCATCCACCCAGTTTTCAGCTCTCCGCCTGCCCAAAGGGAAGCAGGAATTACTGCTTTCCCTCCTAGTAGGAAAGCAGTTCTTCTCTTGTGATCACTGTAGAGGAGAAATCTGCCACCATCATTCATGCCATCTCTCCCCTGGCTGCCATTGGCTTACCCTGCCAGCCCACAGGCCTGCTATGGCGCCTTCCCACCCACTTCCCATGCCTACTGTTCCAGTCCTGTGGACCTGTTTCCGGGTGATTTTCTTGCTGCTTCTTCATGTTCTCCTGGCTGCCCGTCAACACAGTAAATGATAAAAAGAACATAATTAGATAACAATAAATGGAAGCCTTTATCATGCAGCTGTGTAAATGCAAACATCCCCCCTCTCTCTCACACACATGTGCATTCACTTACCATTCTCCTGCACCAACTCCTCTAAAAAGGTGGCACTGGCTGTCAGGCGGGGGGCGGAGCAGCAGTCTGTCTACTTGATGGACGGGCCACTGAAGCTCTGCTCCTGGTCAGGGGTTACCCTAGCAATGCCATAGAGCTGTGGGTGGCAGCCTAGAGCAGCGGCCAATCTACCTGCAGCTCTATGGTGCCGGTGGGATGGGGGCACCATGCAGGCTGACTATGGGCTGCAGCAGCGCCAGGTCTGTTTACACTTGGCACTATTGGGGCTGTGCGTGGAGGAACCAGGGTTGGCCACCCCTGGAGTAGGTCCAGGGATGGTCTGTCTAAAGACATCCATAGTCTTTTATACAGAGAATACTATGGTCTCAACTCCTTGTTGTCTCATCATGGATCCAGACTCCTATCATATTTTATACCAAAGGAGGGGGGATGTGGGCCAAAACCAGTCCATGACTTGTTTATTTGTCCCCTTTCCAATTCCTGGATCCAACCCATTGATCCAGTCCAGTCCTACCCTCAAGTACTGAAAGAATGTGCTCGCAGGAAAGAAGCAGGGAGGAAGACATGTGCCCAAGGACAGAGGATGAATCCATGGCATAGATCTATGATTTGACCCATCTCAAGCTCAACCTTTAAGTGCCACCCCCACCTCCTATCTGATCCACTGAAGTTGTACCAATTTTCAAAGTAACACACCAGAGGAGAGGGAAAGATTTCCCACCCTTTTCAGCTACTGGAGTCTCCAGAGGGTCTAGCATTGTAAAATAGTAAGGTCAAACTGTTAAGCTCTTTTAGTATAGGCTGGTTTTCATGGTAGTACCACTCAGATGGAAAGTTCCTTTTTTTTGTAAATTTCTGAACGCATTTGACTTGTTGGCACTGGTGCAGTATGAGTGGGTTCCAGTACATGAATAAAGGCTGCTCTGTAAGTGCTGTTCCCGATGCATTGTATTCTTTTATTGGGTAACTAAAGTGTTTCCGGCTCTGCAGCAGAAACGATTTGCAACTGTTCTGACATGAGGCTCCTTTCAATGCCACCCACACAATGTGCAGCAGCCCAGATCAAATTTATAAGGCCCACCTGAGAGACGCCAATTAGCTCTGGCCCTGCTTGTGTTTTCTGTGATTAAATCACCTTGGATTTCATGATGTGTTCCAAGAAAACGCAGCCATAAAATCCGGCTGGGTTGATTTCTCAGACACGCCTTCTCCTAGTTTAATACTTTAAAATCATTGTGCTAAATTACGGGTTAAAGCTAGGTGTGGCCCGTAGCCTAAGCTAGAACTTGGGATGTGGCTTTTGTCAGCTCGGGAAAACTGACTAATAACAACCCTCTGTTGTACACGTACTCATCCAACACATGATCTCCGATGCTTTACACAGGGATGGGAAGCCTTTTCCCCACTTTGAAAATGAGTGCAAGCTCTGAGGGCCAGGTAGGAGTTGGGGTGCTTAAGGGGTGTGCTCAGGGTGGGGGTAGGAAGAGGAGGGTCCATATCATAGCTCTATGGCCGTTTTTAGACAGGCCGTGCCCACGGAGGACCACCCATCCCCCACGGACCTGGGCACCCATCTGAAGGTGGCGTGCATGGAAGTGTACTCCTGTGACCCACGCACCAACCCACCTATGCCCCCACATGGAGCAACCGGGCATGAATGGGCAGTGAGTGCGCACACTGACTGCACACCCAGCTGCTGCCGTGCGTAGGCCCCAACAAACACTGGAAGTGCGTGGTGGTGCGCATGCAGCTGCACCCAGGCGGGTCCATCTAAAAACAGCCTCTGCCATAGATCCCATCCCGTATCCTGGAGTGCATGCCTTCATCTCCTCTCCCTCCCCTTCCCTCTTCTTTCAGTGCATGCAGGTAGGGACTGGAGCCATGGGTCAGATCCAGGAATAGGAAAGGGGTCAAATAAAAATCAGCCATGGGTCAGAGGTTCCCTATTGCTGCTTTGCAGCCATTCATAAATTAGCCCTCACCAGGAAAAAGCGGTCTGGGTTCATTGTTTAGCCTATGTAATGGTGTGGGGGGCATGATCCAGGGCTACCACGGGGTTGGAAGGGAGCGGCTGTTCTTCTCCCCTCCTGTCAGCTCTTTGACAGGAGGAGCAGGACAGAATCCCACCAAAACAGAACTGCTGCGGGCAAGAAGAACTGGCCTGCTCCTCCAGCAACATCTCCCTTGCTGCTTGCAAAACTGGGAGGGTTCTGCTTCCCCAGAGCTGTGGGGGCTGCCACGTATCTTACGTCACGTGTGAACGTCTGCTGCGTGGCTCTTGCTCCAGGCTTCTGATGTGTGATGGAGAATTTGTGGAGAGGGGACATGGTTGAGAAAAAGAATACAAAGTTCTCCAGGGCTTAATTTTTTTCTTTAAAAAAGGGGAGGGAAAAGTTCCAGGGCTGAAGCTTGCCCTGGAAGTCCCACTTCTTGGACCCAGAATCATGGGTGATGGTGGTGAAAATATGCAGAACTGCTCAGGACTCTGTCAGCCCATTCCTCTACCTAATTTGCTAGCCCTTGCTCAGGGATAGATTAAGCATGATGGGCCGATCTGGAGCTGGTGCTGCCACCGATCCGTAGTTTGGTGCCACTGTTGAGCCCCAACCCTGACAGGGGAGAGATTTGGGCACCCAGCTAAGGGTGGGGTCTTGCAGAGCAGTAGTGAGAGCCAGGGTCTGGTAGCAGGGCTGGGGATGAGCTAGGGTTGCCGCTTTTCCAGGTTGCACCCAGGGCTGGATTCTAATCTGATCCAAAGTCTCCAGACTCTGGGGGATTCCCTGGTTTTGCTGGGTCAGTCAGGGGTGCATATAGCTGCTTCTATAGTTTCCCCCTGGACGCTGGGGGTGGCCATGTCAGAAAAGGTCTGGCCATAGGGACCTTCTGGCCACCTTTCCCCAGCCTCACCCTTGTGGGGGTGCTGTGAAGTTGCAGTGCTCAACAAGAGCGGGGTTACATCAGAAAGGGAGTATGACAGCCCCTGTGCCCCACCTATCCCCTTTTCAATGCAGTCCCGCCTCCTGCAGAGCATCATGCACAGCATTCCATATTGGGCGGAGTTATGTTAGAAAGGGGGTGTGGCAGTCCCTGCGCCCCACTCCCTGCGAGGCAGTCCTGCCATCTCTGGGTTTCCTCCTGGAGAGGTGGCAACCCTAGGCCGAGCCCTGGCACTAATTAATCCCCAGCTCCCTCCCTCTACCTTCTTACTTTAGGTTTGCAACTCCTAGCATTTATTTTTAATTTCCTTTCCTATATGCACCCCACAAAACTCAGACTGCCCTTGCCCTCCCCTCCCCATTCTTTGTTGGCTTGCTCTCGCCATTTCAGAATGATCAATGTGCTCTGCGTTTCTAACACCACCTACTTGGCTTGGCTATAGCTCCCTGTGTTTGCTAGAATGTCAGCAATGTGCCATTTCATGCAAGGCAGTCTCCTCTCCCTTTCTGGGCTGAGGGTGTGGAGGGTGTGGGGGGTCTGGGTGCATTTCTCATCTCAGCAGTTATTACATTCTTGCTCTTCCGCCTCCTCAGCACTAATAAATCAGGGCTGCATGTTATTGTCCACTGGCTGAGTGGTGTTTGTGAAAGCTAAGTTAGAGAGCTCTGTTATTCTGGCTGGGGTTTCTAGAAAACACCTCCCCACCCATCCCGCTCAGAGTCCCACCAGATTTTTTCAGACGTTCAAGGGAATGGCCCTCTTGTGGCTTTGTCCCAGGCAGCAGCACACTGAAGAAGGGTGGTGGCGCTGGGAGTCAGGAACCTATGGAGGACAAACCCAGCTGTCTAGGCATATTCTTTATTTTATTTATTTAAAAACTTCTACCCCGCTCCCCCAGCCTTACGGCAGCTCGGGACGGCTTGCAAAACATTAAAAAACATTAAAAATACAGGAAGGGGTTACTAAAACAATAAAAACAATAAAAAGAGGTAAAGCCACTAGCAAAAAACAAAAACAACCCACCCACACCCTCATTCCCTTTCCTCCCCCAAAGGCCCGGACGAACAGCCAGGTCTTACAGGCCCAACGAAAGGCCAACAGGCTGGGAGCAAGGCAAACTTCCTCTAGGAGGGAGTTCCACAGGCGCGGTGCAGCCACCGAGAATGCCGTCTCCATCGTGCCCCCCGGGGGACCTCCAAGAAGGCGCCCCTGGCAGACAGCAGGGGTCGCCCCATGGCCCGGGGAGTGAGGCAGTCTCTCCGCTAGGAGGGGCCCAGACCGTGTAGGGCTTTAAAGGTCAAAACTAGCACCTTGAATTGGGCCTGGAATGCTATAGGCAGCCAGTGCAGAGCCTGGAGCACTGGTGTAATGTGCTCCCCACGACCCGTCCCCGTCAGGAGACGGGCCACCGCGTTCTGCACCAGCTGAAGTCTCCGAGTCATCACCAAGGGCAGCCCCATGTAGAGTGCGTTTCAGTAATCCAGCTTTGAGGTGATGAACGCATGGATGAGGATGGCCAGGTCAGAGCTTGAAACATATGGCTGGATCCTCCACACAAGATGTAATTGGTGAAAGGCTCCCTTTGCCACCGCCTCCACCTGACAATTCAGGTGGAGGCCAGGGTCCAAGAGAACCCCCAAACTCCGCACCTGCAGGGCCAGCGGGGGGTGGATCCCCTCCCCTACCCACCAACATCACCTCTGTCTTATCGGGATTCAGTTTCAGTCTGCTCTGTCTCATCCAGTCACTCACTGCTAGCAAGCACTGGGAAAGCACCCAGACTGCAGGACCTGGGTTCGTCGAAAAAGAGAGGTAAAGCTGGGTGTCATCAGCATACTGGTGGCAGCGCACACCAAACCGTCTCACAATCTCACCCAGAGGTTGCATATAGATATTAAATAAAAGTGGAGACAGAATATGAAGAACATGGGGTATTTTCAGACGTGGGGTATTTTCAGAACATGGGGTATTTTCAGACATGAAATCAATGAAATGATCCCCTGCTGGGATGACCCGTCACGCCCTAATAGACGTTCTGGGGGATCACGGCGGGGAATCGGGGAGGGGGTGGGGCGGCGCAATGTGCGGCCGCACGGCCCCGTCCCCTCCACACTCACTGCCGCCCGTCCTCTGGGGAGACGGGCGTCCGCTGCAGCCAATGCCGCCGCAGCGCTCGCCCGCTATGGCCACAGGCCGGAATTCCTGCGGGGATTCCGGGCCGTGGCCGCCGTCCAGACGTGACGGCGGGGAATCGCCTTCAACACGCGACGGCCTCTGGCCTCGCCACTTTGGCTGCTTGCGTGGTGAATGTGATCCCACGCCGTGGTAACATCTGGGGGGGAACATCCGTTCCAGACGTTACGTGGTCCAAGCCACCACAGGGAATTGACTGTGGTGGACATTGACCGCGTAACGTCTAAAAATACCCATTGATGCTTCTATGTTGCCCCTTTTAAATTCACTACCCTCCAGCTCCATCTGCTTGGGGGCAAGGCCAGACCCGGTGGTGTTTATAATATTATTTATTTCTTTAGATTTCTTTTAACCTGCCCTTCCCTAAAGGCTCAGTGTAATATACAACTGAATAAAATATACAAAAGATAAGAACCTATAAAAATATGAAACTAATCCCTGAGCCCTATCGCCACCTGCTAAAGGCCTGGCCCAAATAAACTTGTCTTGCATTGCCTCCGGAAAATGCTCAGGCTTGGGTTTTGGTGAACTTTCAGGAGAAGAGAGTTCCAAAACTTTGAAGTGGCCATCAAGAAGGTGCACCCTTGCCATACAGGCTTAGTGCAGTGATGGGAGTTGCAAGAGGACACCCCAGCCTGACCTTAGGGAATGTGATGGAACATAGGGGGTCAGGCACTCTTTTAGATACATATGGCTCAAGCTCAACATGCTAAAAAACAAACAAACCCACCCATCTTCCATTTCATGTCAGAGAGGAAAATGCATGCACTAACAAGCAAACAAGACCTACCTTTTCACACTATGAAAGGAGTCATTACTATCTCTACTAAAGAGAGGAAATCTTCAGCATTAACATGGCACTCTGGATAAACTCTTCGTGTCCTAGAAAATTGATCTACTTACAGGTACAGCCTCTACCACCTGGAATATTTAGTAGGGATGGAATTCCAGAGGGAATTTCAGTTTGGGATTTTTTGGTTTCGGATCTTTATTAATTTCAAATCTCATTTTTCTACCATTGAAGTCAATGGGAACAAGCCACAATGAAAAAAACAACAACAACAACACACACACACACACACACACACACACACACACAAAAAGCCGCCTCCTCCGGTGCAATGCAAACCCCCCCAAAACAAAATCAATGTAAAAGAACCAAAATGCTGGAACCAAAACAATCTAAAATTTCAGATTAATCCAAAACAGCCATTTGGGGGCAATTTCAGTTTTATCCAAAACTGAAATTCCCATCCCTAAATGACTTAGGGACATCTCTAGTTCCCCATTCACCAGAGTACAGTTTCTAGAACAGGAATAGGGAACTCCTAGCCTATGGGTCAAATCTGTCCTGAAGCTGTTAGTTATTTAGCCTCAATCTAATTCTGGGATTTGAACCCTGAAGGTAGGGAGACAGAAGAGATTTATCTATATTTTCTAAAGCACTTTCAGGCTGCTTTTAGGTGAGACAAATTTGCGCATGATTAGTGAAAAATGCACGTGTTTTAATGCTAGTTTAAACACCTAAACCGTTTTAAATGCGCATTTGCCATGATCGTGTAAAAGCCAAAACTTTTTGAATGTGGTTTTTAAAAAATGCACATTTTTTAAAACCGGGTTTGAGCCCCTTTGATGATCGGGGAATGACAAAATCGGTTTTAAAAAATGCGCATTAAATAAAAACCACATTCATAATGGTTTGGGCTTATACATGATCATGGCAAATGCGCATTTAAAACGGTTTAGGTGTTTAAATGAGCATTAAAACATGCACATTTTTCACCAATCATGCACAAATTTGTCTCATCTAAAAGCGGCCTCAGTGTTCAAAGTGGTTTACAATCAGACCATTATTATTCCCATTTTACAGATAGGGAAGTGAAGTTGAGAGATAGTAACTTGCCTGAGGCTACGATGGCTAAAATGGAATTTGAACCCTGATCTCCCAGGTTTGAGTCCAAAATGTTTCTACCATTGGCTCCACTTAAGATGAGACATGATGCTAACTCCACTTTAACATCGCTTTAACATTTCTTATGCGTGTTGCAGGGCTGCGTAGGGCACCAGTACAGCCCTGCAACATGCATAAGGAATGTTTAAATGGTGTTAAAGTAGAGTTAGCATCATGTCTGTTTTCACCCATAGATTCATGATCTAGCCCCATTCCTCTCTTACCCCCACTTTCCCTTGACCTGAGCACCCACCCGTGCAATGTCTTGACATGCCTTCCTTGCATCTCTTTACCACACCCAGTCTTTCTGCAGTCTGTGCCTTCAGCCTTTTACAGGTGCCTTGCAAATTGCTCCCAAATTGCTGTGATTTGAATTATTACAGTATTGTCTGGATTAAGTGTGAACATGAAATATGATCATTTGGGGTGAAGGAGGTCAACCACCCTCCGCGTGTTTGGGTGTGGACTATCCACTAGCCATGTTTAAGAGCCAATGTTCCCTGCCCACCCCAAATTCTCTACTTCTGATGTAGAAGAAAACCTGGTTTTAGTAATGAGGTGGAAGTAGATCCAAGATAATGATGATTGGCAGCTATAGAATCTGCATAGACTGTGGATGCCTGAAATAATGTCGTGTCTCTCCTCTTCACAACCTGAAGCCCTACCTTTCCTTACCCTCAGCATCAGACTCTGGCCCTTCCTGGATAGTGAGCAGCTAGTTTAATCGTGCTTATTTCTAGTGGAAAAGACTATTGCAATAAGTAGATGTTTAAGATGCACTGAATGAGCTGGAGTTTTGCTGCCTTTTCACACCCCATTTTTTTTCTAGACTCACTCGATTACTGATTATAATTACCCTGTAATTGCTCATCTAATTTTAGTTACATAACAGCAAAGTTATCATAGCTGACAAAAGTATTTTAAGTCATTAATTGAGTCTAAATAATTCCTCAACAACCCTAATTATCCTATCCCTCAGAGAGCCTTGGGTAAATGGTAGGAAGGGATTCCCATCAGTGTGCAACAAATGGGTAGGGGCACAAATGAACAGGTTTGCTCTGTATAAACCTATGGCTACAATCTACCAATTACTTACTTCACAAGGTGGAGACCCATTGATCCACTATGGGCTTCAATGGGACTCCTCTGGGGTAAGTAGTGAGTGTGTGTGGATCACACAGCCTTTGTGTCTGACGCTGCTGCTAAAACTGCAGTTACAGCCTCTATAAGAAAAGACGGAGGAATAGGATGAGAAAGAAAATTTGGATGCTTCAGAGTTTGGATGCCAGGTTAGGGCTCTCATCTCACAAGTGTTTTTTGAAGGTGACTACCACCTAACTCACTTTTACCCCTCCTGAGCCCTTCCTGTCCCCATGAGCACAGGTGTTAAAGCAACGATAAAGGTGGCAATGAGTTAGTTATCTCTCCAAACAAGGGATGTTAAAGTGGGCAGGAAGCCTCCTGCACCAAGAAGCATGCTTGTTTGTACTGTGTCCAGGATGGTTATCTCCCTTCAAGCAGCCCTCGGCTGTCCCAGCAAAATCTTAGCACTTTCTCCTTCCACACGGACCTCCACTGGGAGGGAGTTCCACAGATCCACCAGGAGGAAATGCCCTCTCCATAGTTGCCCCGGCAACACCTAGGGGACTTTGAGAAAGACGCCCCCAGCAGATCGCAGAGGCTGATCCAGAGCCTGGGAAGTGAGGTGGTCCCACAAATAGGTAGGGCCCAAGCTGTGTTCGGCTTTATAGGTAAGCACCAACACCATGAATTGGGCCCAGAAGACTATAAGCAGTCAATGGAGAGAACAGAGCACTGGTGTAATGTTCTCCCAGCAACCCATCCACATAAGGAGACGGGCCGTCACATTCTGCACCGGCTGCAGCCTCCGGACGGTCACCATAGGTAGCCCCACGTAGAGCGCGTTACAATAGTTCAGTCTTGAGGTGACGAAAGCATGGATGATGGTGGCCAGGTTGGAGTCTGAGATATATGGCCGAAGCCACCATATCAGATGTAATTGATGAAATGTACACCTCGCTACAGCCCCCCACTTGGGCATCCAGGTGGAGCAGAGAGTAGAGGAGCACCCCCAGACTACAGACCTGAGGAACCATCAATGATGGGGGATGCCAACTCCACTGCCTTACTCAGCAGCATCACCTCCGTCTTGTCAGGATTCAGCTTCAAATGGCTCATCCACATCCAGTCCCCAACAGCCATCAAACACTGGATAAGCACCGAGACTGCCGGGTCTGGGTCTGATGAAAAAGAGAAGTAGAGCAACTGTATTTCAACAAACAGGACTGACCTGGAAACAGTTTTTAAAAACTATTTTCATTTCATTTCTATGCATGTAAAACAAACATTCTGGGTACTGGTGGGACAGGTAGCTTAAAAATTGTATAAAAATTGAAAAATTATAGTAAAATGCTATGCAAATTTAATCACGGAATAACGCAGATTTTGGATTTTTTTTAATCAGAGAATTTTTGTTTCCCCCCTCTCCCGGGAATTTCCAATTTTTCCCCACAAAAAACAAGGAAACTTGATGATAATGGTGATGGTTATTTTGGATTTTTATCCCACCCTTCTTCAATGACAGGACTCAGGGTGGCTTACAAAAGTAAATCCACTATATCAAAATCCAACTGACATTAGCCCTCACCCTCTCAGGGCATCTTACCCTAATCAATGCAGAATATTAAAATATAAGTATATATGGGGCTTACCATCTAGGATGGTGAAAGGAAAGAAGAATAGGGAGAGACAGGGATAAATTCAGGATGTGGAGAAGTTGCGGGTGCATGGGCTTTGTTTAATCACAAAGGAAGAAAAAGGAATAAGAATAATTAGTGGGCAATCTCTGGGGGTAAAACTCTCTGTTGCATTTCCGGATTCAGATATTTGTTCTGGACATTTTGTTTTTGGTATTTCAGTCACTTCGGTTCCTTGCTTACTTCGTTTAGATATTTCAGTTATTTCAGGTTTGGGGGCTTCCTTTACTCTAGTGGTACAAGTTACTGCCGTTGCATAACATATCATTTCGGGTATTTTCAGACGTTATGAAATCACTGTTCACCACACTGAATCACAGTGGATCCCATGTGGTGGCAGCGATCTCGTGAACATCTTTTTGACCCCCGCCAGATGTCCACCACAGTGAATCTCTGGTGGGGGTCAAAACTAACCATGGTTCTGGACCTGAGGCTAGATTGGCCACGAACTGGGACGGGGCTGGCAATGGCGGCGATGCACGTCTGCTTGCCAGCCCTCCCTGCCCCGGATTCAGGCCCCAACCACGGGACGGGAGCGGCCTGATTGGGCAGGCCCATGGGTGGCTGGCCGAGGGAGCATGGGGGTGTGGGGCTGAGTGGCCGCATGTTGCGCTGCACAGCCCTGCCCCCTCCCCATGCAGCCCCGTCCCCTCCCCGAGCCCCGGTAGAGATCAGGTCGGCATGTCTAATCCCAGTCCAGGGTTCAGCGTGGTGGGCCGAATGGCCTATCACGTCTGAAATTACCCCTTGTCACCGTCTAGTGTGCGATAGCATTAAAGGGCACTGCCAAAGTGAACAAAGTACTGAAAACCAAATTCCCTGAAATACTGAGACAATGTAAATGAGGAATCAAATCAGCAAAAGTTTTCAAAAGGAAATATCCAAATGTTTATGTATTTTTACTGTTGTTTTATTGTATTATTTATCTAATGTTGTGAGTGTCCCCTACCTGCCGGAGGCAGGATGGGGCGGGGTATAAATATATTTATAAATAAGTTCTAAATAAATAAACTAATGAAGAAGATGTGAATATCGTACTGCTGTTCAATTGTTTACTTAAATTTGGGAATAATCTTCATGACTATAAAGTTGTGGATTTGTTTCAGCTCTGAGCATTCATTTTTCATACATTGTCTTCGTAATGGTGGGTGTGATTTGGGGATAATTACCGTGCTGGGATTATTGGCATCATTGTCTGCTGAAGGGTATTTAGCTGTTCAGTTCTAGACCCATGTGAATCAAATTGTCTATAACATTGTTGTCTAAGAGGAGAAGGAACAGGAAGTGGGAGGAATTGACAGCTGAGCTGCTATTAAAGTGGATACTTACTCTGGCCTTTTGCCAGGCTGTTTTTAGAACAAAAATTACCCAACGTGGATTGACTTGAAAGGGACAATTCCAGTTCAGAAAGCACACTTCTCACTCACCAAAGCTTTATGCCCATTGCCTACCATTGTTTATAAGTAACAATAAGAGGATTATGGTTCAAAGCATCTACGGCAGTAGTTCCCAAACTGCAGTGCACAGAGCACTGTAAGTCCACAAGGCTGTGGTAAATGGTCCGCAGCTGGTAATGGCTACAACAAAGTGGATGCTGTGTTGATATACCTTTAAGAGCTTCATGTACAAGAGGTTACATTTGCCTGGGATTTTGGAGGGAAGGAGTCAGGGGAGGTGGGGCAGAGAGAGCAAGAAGAGGAAGGGCAGAATGGAAACAAGAATAAAAAAGAAGCTTGTTGTTTGTGAGACTGTCTCCTTTGGCTTCTTGAGAATAACACATGGTACCAGGAGTGGGGTGCGAAGAAAGAGAAGAACGGAGCATCTGAGAATTCCAGAGGAATTAAAGCGGTCCGGCAATGCAGCGGAAAGCTGGAAGACATTCAAACAGAGCTTCACCATATACGTGCTGGCTAGTGGAGCCAGAAAAAAAAGGAAGATCCACTCAAGGTAGCTATTTTTTTAAACATAGCAGGACCAGAAGCTCTGTCACTGTATAACAGCTTACAGCTTTCAGAACCAGAACAAAAAAGCTACGAGACAGTACTTAAAAAGGTTGAAGAATACTGCATCCCCAAGCAAAATGAAACATTTGAAAGGTATAACTTCTATACGAGAAAGCAGAACGAGAGTGAGACAGTAGAAGAGTTTGTCAAAGACCTCAGACTGCTAAGCCAAACATGCAACTTCGGAGAACTAAAAGAATCCATAATCAGGGACCAAATTGTACTGGGCATTAGGGATACAAGTCTGAGCAACAAGTGCAAGAGATTAAATCACTTTGCAAGAGTTTGCAAAACAGAACAAAAGGCACAACACAGGAAACAGCAGGTACATGCTTTATGCAGTAAGGAAGAGGCAGAATTCTTCATTGGCTTGATGCAGGAAGAAATCAACTAGCCTGAGGACTAGACAGTCACTTTGGAAACCAATGGGTTAATGGTAACTTTTAAATTAGATACAGGGGCACAGGTGAATGTAGTACCTGAACATGTAATTGAGAAAATGGAAACTAAACCAGTATACTATAAGAATAAGAAAGTGACACTTAGAGCATATAATGGGGATATTATTTAAACCAAGGGTGTTTGTGCATTAGATGTTAAACACAAGGGTAAAATGGTAAAAGTGCAATTTGTAACAGTCCCAGGAAAACTAGTGCCTATCATAGGGCTCAGAACATGCAAAACTCTGAATTTAATTAAACGAATAGATGGCATTGAAGGATTTGAAAGCAGAAGCATAGATGAAGAATTTTATGATGTGTTCCAAGGCATAGAGAAACTAGCAACTGAGTACAAGATAGAGCTGAGAGAACCAAATACTCCCACAATACATGCCCCAAGAAATGTCCCCCTCAAATTGAGAGACAAACTCAAAGAGGAATTCGATAGACTAATCACAATGGACATAATAGAAAAAGTAGAGCATCCCACTGCGTGGGTTCATTCACTAATCATAGTAGAGAAAAAAGATGGATCCTTGAGATTGTGCCTGGACCCCAAACAAATGAGCAAATACGTAAAAAGGGAACACTTTCCAATTCCTACCAGGGAAGAGGTTTTCAGCAACATGGCAGAAGTTAAATATTTTTCCACGCTGGATGCCTCCTCAGGGGTTTGGCAAGTTCCCCTGGAAAAGAACAGTACTAAATTATAGGGACGGGCCTGGTCCCATTACCGGTACACCGGATTTTACCGGTTACCGGTTTCACAAAAACCGGATTCCCGGATTAAATCCGGTGTACCGGTACCGGATTTATTGCATTGGTTCCAATGGGGCGCTGTGTCCCCATTGAAACCAATGCAATAAATTAAAATTAATTCCCTCCCCCTCCCAGGCTGCG
>QEPC01011391.1:382192-440683 GCA_003113815.1 Sphenodon punctatus
GCTGTTTTCACATCCATATGCTTGACTTGCATTCCTCTTCCGGCAGCTATACTTAACAATGTTCTGACTGTAGTGTGCTTAACTACAGGTGCAAATGTCTCATTGTAGTCTTCTCTGTACTTCTGGGAGTATCCTTTCGCGACAAGTCGGGCTTTGTGCCGTTCAATATTTCCCTGCGCATTGTACTTTATTTTAAATGTCCATTTACAACCTATAGTCTTTCACCCTGCGGGCAGTGGAGTAAGTGTCCATGTCGCATTGTCCTGCATGGACTTTACTACTTCTTCAGCTGCTCTTACCCATTTTTCTGCTTTCCCTTCTGACATCTGCGAGATGTCCTCCCAGGATGCTGGCTCTGACAATTTACTGGTGCTGACTTTGTAGGACAGACGAGTGGGGGAAATGCCTTTGTTAGACCTCGTCGACTGCCTTAGCTCAGCATCAACAGCCGCTGTGTCTGTTCCTGCACTTCTGTTACCTTTGTGCCAATTTTGACTATTTATTTATTTAATCACATTTATACTCTGCCCCTCCTGAAACAGCTCGGGGCGGCTAACAGTCTCAAGTAAAAATACAATTATAAAACATTTGAAAACACTCATAAAATTACAGCAATTAAAACATGACTAGGGAACATAAAAATAATTAATACAATAAATAAGGGTGGAGGGGGATAAAAAAACAACCTAACCCACCCTTCTCCCCTCCCCAAAGGCCTGGGCGAACAGCCAGGTTTTGCAATTTCGTCAGAATGTTAAAAGGCTTGGGGCCAGGCGAGCTTCCTCCAGGAGGGAATTCCAAAGGCGCGGCCCGGCCACCGAGAATGCCCTCTCCATTGTGGTAGTCCAGCCTCGAGGTGACGAAGGCATGGATGAGGGAGGCCAGGTCCGGGCCAGAGATGTACGGACACAGCCTCCGCACCAGATATAACTGGCGGAAGGCGACCTTTGCCACTATCTCCACCTGTCGCTCCAGGCGGAGATCTGCATCCAATATCACCCCCAGACTCCAAACCTGCTGAGTTATAGGAGGGTGAACCACCCCAGTCAGGGAGGCCGACACCTCCCTCGCTCTCCCCACCAACATCACCTCCGTCTTATTGGGGTTGAGCTTCAGTCTGCTCTGCCACACCCATTCCGCCACGGCCTCCAGATACTGGGATAGCACTGAGACAGCAGGTTCAGAGGATTGCTCCCTTTCAGTGGTTTCGTCCGTGGTTGATTGTTCTCCTTCGCCTGGACCTTGGAGAGTCATCATGCTGTTGCTTGAGTTTTCCACAAATGTCACACTGTTACTAATGGTATTCTGTCTGTGCGTGGATCCAGGATCCTGTAGCCTTTGGAATGCTCACTGTATACTACGAGGATATCTTCCACGGCTCTGTTTTGCAGCTTGGCACATTTCTCCTCTGGGATATATACGTAAGTCTTACTTCCAAATACTCTGATGTGGCCCACACTAGGTTTTTGACCATGCCACAGGTCATATGGAGTTTCCTTCACTGTTCTAGAATACAGCCGATTTTGTAGGCAGGTAGCAGCAACTGCTGCTTCACCCCAGTATCTTTCTGGTAGTCCAGAGTCTGTTAACATGCATCTAACCATTTTGGTTAGCGTTCTGTTTTTCCTTTCAGCTGTTCCGTTCTGCTCGGGTGTATATGGCACTGTCTTTTAGTGATAAATTACATGGAGTCTCAGGAAGTCCTCTACTTCCTTTCCTGTGAACTCCCCTCCATTGTCAGTCCACAGTGTCTTTGGTCTGTGCTGGAACTTGTTGCTCGTCATGATCACATAGTCCTGAAGTTTGTCAAATACTTCATCTTTGCTCTTCATGATGTACATGATCATGTACTTTGAATAGTCATCAATGAAAGTTACCATATACCGGTTGCTTCCTGGTGTGGGAACCTGCAATGAGCCGCAGACGTCCCTGTGTACAAGATCAAGCGGTATCATGGCTCTATTCTGACTCTTCTTAGGAAGCGTAGCCCTCGTGGCTTTGATGCAACAGTTGCATTTCATGATCATGGGACACATTGGGTGTTTGGTCAACTGCTGTTTGTGCATTTCCTTGATGCTGTCTGGGTGTCTGTGTCCCATGCATCTATGCCACAGGTGGATGTAGTCATCATGTGGCTTGTGCACAGTGAGCTTCGCCTGTTCTTTTGCTGTGTTCAGACGGTACAGGTGCTCATCTGCAGTGGCTCTGGCCAGTACTTTTGTCCTACTCTGAATTGCGCATTCGTCTCCCTGGAAATGGATAGTGAGCCCCCTTGCTGCCAGGCACCTCACAGACAGGAGTCCCCCTTCTAAGTTGGGCATGTAGAGCACATCTTTCATGGGTATGGTCAGTGTGCCTCCCTGTGACTGGTTGCCGTACAGGAATCCTTGTTCAATTCCTTCCGCATTGATGCTTCTCCCATCTGCAAGATAGATCCTTTCTTTACTGCTCAGATCCAGTCCTGTGAAGAATCCTTTATCGCTAGTCATGTGCCTCGTTGCCCCAGAGTCTACACACCAATTTTGGGATCAGCTGTCTTGTGTTGCTCTGAAGCACCCACTCCATTGTTGAGTGACTGTGTTGATGTTTGTGACTTTAACCCTCTTCTTAGGTGTTCGTGGAGATAGTTTCTGCTGTTCTGCTTTCCATATATAGCAGGCTTTCTTTAAATGTCCCTCCTTTTTGCATCTGAAGCATACTCTGGTTTCCCTCATAGGAGCTTTGTCTGAGGTTTTCAGTGCAGTCTCATTACCCTGCTTTAGATCATTCTGCAGGTTCTCCTTTCTGTGCTGGAATTCATCCGCAAGTCTACCTTTAACAAATTCCAGCTTCAGTTCAGCCTCTGGTCTTGTCTCCAGGGCATTGATGAGGGCACTGTAAGATTCAGGCAGGCTGCAGAGGAGTAGGGCTACCACTTGGCTGTCCTTTATATCTTCTCCACTGCCGTGCAGGTGTGCCACTACTTTCAACATGGCATTTATATGCTCCTGCATTTCACTTTCTTTGCTAAGCCTCATTTTGTAAAGTTTCCTCAGAAACAGTTTGCTATTCAGCCTAGTTCTCTCATGCAAGTTTTGCAATGCAATCCACATGCCTCTTGCTGTGGTTTCACTTCTTATATGGATTAGCTGGCCATCTTCTACCAATAAACTTATTGTAGCCTTTGCTAGCCTGTCCTTTTTATCCCATTCCTCATGATTTTCTGCTGGTCTGTTCGTGGTAATCACCTCCCATAGATCATCTTTAGACAGCAGCATTTCCACTTTAAACTTCCACAATTGGTAGTTTACATTGTTCAGCTTTCCTACTGAAAGTCTGAGCTCTGAGCTGCTTGCCATACTTGCTTCCCTCCCTTTCCCCTTCTGGGATTTAGGCCTTCTTACTCACAGTCAGTAGGCCTCTCTGTCTGGGAGTTTTCTTTCACAGTCTGCACTCCTTCTGGGCTGCTTCTAGTCTTCAAAATTGCCTTGAAGATGTCCTGGGCCCATAACCTATTGTAGAGTTAGCTTTCTGTTGAATAACACACAGCAGAAGTTTCTTCAAAACAGAACTTTACTAAGAGCTCGGAAGACATGCTTCCATACTGTACAGACTGCATGGGACAAGATGGAGGACAGAGAGAGGAGAAGAAAGGAGACAAGGAGAGAGAAAAAAAACTTTCATCCCCTGACCCTCCCCCTACTGGACAAGCCCCATATTAAGCTTTCAGGGCTTGCAATGGGCTTTTACTTGTGACTGTTGGAGAATCCAACAGAATCTGGGCAAGGTTATTTGGAGGTTTGAGTTGAAGTGCCATCAGTATGCTGATGACACTCAGTGTTCTGCCTCTCCTTTTCATCTGACCCAGGCCCTGCAGTCCTGGTGCTGCTTACTCAGTGCCTGGCTGCTGTCAGGGACTGTTTGAGGGTGAGCCGATTGTGGCTGAATCCAGACAAGACTGAGGTGATGATGGTTGGCCGGCCTTATGACCTGGAGGGAATTGGGACTCCTGCTGTTGATGGAGTCTGTCCCCCTCTGCTTATTCAGGTTTGCAGCCTGGAGTGCTTCTGGACCCCTCGCTGGGCCTGGATTGTCAGGTTGTGGTGGTGGCCATAAGTGCTTTTCACCAACTCTGTCTGGTGAGGAGGCTTCAGCCTTTTCTTTCTGACTCAAATCTGGCCACCATCATCCAGGCTTTCATCACCTCAAGGCTGGATTATTGCAACACATTCTACGTGGGGCTGCCCTTGGTGACTGTTCGGAAGCTGCAGCTGGTGCAGAATGGAGCAGCTCACCTCTTTTTGGGGACAAGGCACCAAGAGCACATTACACCAGTGCTCCGGACTCTGTATTGACTTTCTGGCCACAATTCAAGGTGCTGGTTTTGACCTTTAAAGCCCTAAACTGCCTGGGTCCCACATATCTGAAGGAATGCCTGTTCCTCCATGCCCCATTGTGGCCCCTGCAATCTGCTGGGTACCTTGTGGGTACCATCTGTCAGTCTGGTTCATACGAGAAAGGCTCGCACTCTCAGGGCTTGTTTGCTGCCCTGTTGCTGTGGAACTCCCTTCCCCCAGACGTTCATTTGAGCCCAAGCCTGGGCGTCTTCTGGAGGCGGTGCAAGACCTTTTTTGTTTAGGGGTGGGGATAGGGACTGGGTGGTAGGGTTTTTGGGGGGTTGGGGTTGGAGTGGGTGGTTTGAGGATGAGGGTAGGGGTTTTTTCGTACTGTATTTTAACATTATTTAATTGTATTATGCTTTTACTATTGTAAGCCACCCTGAGCCTTTTGAAAAGGGCAGGGTATAAGTTTAAATAAATGTGGCCCTAAAGAGCATCCCTCCAGAAGGGGAACAGTGGACTGGACACTATCCTCTTCAGCTGAGGCTCATGGAGCTATTGACATAAGCGGGGCAAGATGCAAGTTCAGCTGGAAGAAGCGTGGCACTTCCCTGGGACACCAAGTAGCCAAGAAGGAACAGTCAGTTGGGGCTGGAGTTGGTGAAAAGCAAGTGTGGGTTTTTTTGTCCTATGCATACTTAGGGCTAGGCTGCCTCCCATTACATACACAGGTAGGGCAGAATTTGTTGGGGAAGCTGGGGTGGGGTATTGTTCTAATGATACAAGCCCTATTCTCTATGCTTATCTGCACAGACTAGTTATAAAAATAGTTCTTACTTACTCCAGTTAATTCCATTAGAGTGAATTGGTGCTGAGGCTGCTGAGTCTCATTGAGAAATCAAGAGTCTTTCATTGGAACGCTTAGACAGGAATACATCCAAGGTTGAAAACTTTGGCTTGAGTAGCTTAAAGCTGACAAAATGCTTGCTACCATTATCTGTTTAATGGAGCGATGCTGCAGATTTGTGTGCTGCCTGCCAGCCTTTTCTACTGATGTAGAGTCTACCGAAGTGACGAACTTGCATCATCAGAAAGGGCTGTCACTGGCACCGCATGGCTGCAGGGTCATGTGGCTTGACCTACTCTCCCTTTCCTGGTAGCAGCAACCTTGGATTACTTGAGGCTTCTCTGCTCAGCTAAAAGGTAGCTTGATCAAACTATGCTACCTCAGTGATACTGTACATCAGCCCACATCCCCCCCCCCCAATGCTTTCCCCTACTGTCCTTTCATTCAGCCTCGTCTTCTATAACCAAGCCAAACACTCGTGCTTCTGACTTCCCAACTCCATGACTGTTTCCCTGTCTTTTCCTATGTTCCCCTCTCCCTTGTCTCTCCTAGATTGTAAGCCCCTCTGGGCAAGGACCCATCCCTAATTAATGACTCTGCAGTGGCAGGTATAAATAATTAATAAATAATCAGAGTATTTTCAAAAACAGTTCCCCTGGCAGCCACATTCTAGTCTTGGGTTGGTCCCAAATATGAGAGGCAAAAGACAAAGGAGTTAAAATGATACCTTCTACTGAACCAAATTCTGCCCGTTTAGAGCTGAAACAAATATTCACATATCTGAAAGCTTTGCCCACTTTAAGTCGTGTCTGGCAGAGTGGATATGAATTGCGGCTTGGTTCCAGACCCTTCAAATGTACCATTTGTGCCCAGTACAGTCCTGGATTTTGGCCTCTTACACCACTTTTCCAGCAGTGCAAGGGGGGCCAAGAGGAGCAGAGAAGCACTGGTCCTGGAGCAGTGGCAACAGAGATAGAACCCACTCCCACTGCTGGTGGCTGTTGCTCTGATGGGGGTGGGGCGCGGGGGTGTTAGGGGCAGTGGTACTAGTCAGGCTGTCTGGCTTGTGGGGGAGGGGGGTCTAGTTTTCTCTTACCAGAACCAGGCAGTGCATGGCTGTGTGGAGGCAAAGGAACAGGCGTTGGAAACAAACCCAGCCCCATCCACCCATCCACCTACCTACAGAATGCCCACTGCCCAGGCTGGGTGCATGCCTGCTGGGCCGTTCCCTTGCCTCCCTGTGCATTGTTTAGAGCTGCATTGAAGCCAATGCACCCCTTGCAACCTGTATTTCTCATAAGTGGCCTCTAAAATTTGCATATCTGGCCACCCAGCTTTGGTGCTCTCCTCCACTTCACCAAAGCCCTTAGGTGCTAGAGCAGTGGCAGCTGGGGGTGAGGCCTACCTCTGCTGTCGCTGCTCTGGGACTGGCACTTGTTTCTGTGTGTCTGTGCCCCTGTGTTTGTGAGTGAGTGTGTGCATGAGGCTTGGGGGTGGGGTAAGTGTGTACCTATTTTTGTAGGTGAAATGTTACAGGGTATTTTGTTCCCATGTCATTTCCCAAGACAAATATCCAGTTAGCACCATAGTTTGGCATATAATAGAACTAGTCATGCTGAAATAAAAGTGACCATAAAACAACTGACCTAGATAAATGGATATGTTAATATCACGGGGGGGCAGCAGCAAATGATTATGCAGAGGGTTAGCAAAAAATGCAAACACAAAAATGCAAAAATCATGTTTCAGCTTTACATCCTCATTTTCTAGTTCCACAGATCTCACCTGAGGAAGAGTTCTTGGAAGCTTGTGTGTATTCACTTGCACACTTGCCAACAGAAGTTGCTTCAGTAAAAGGGATCACCATAACCGCTTTGCCTCTGGTCTCTGTCAACCGCCAGCTCAGAGATCAGCATTAATGTATGATGGCCTTTCTGGAAACATTTATTTGTAAAAGACTGGAGAGACTCATGTGGTCTGAAAGAAGCTCATGGTCTTCATTTGTTTACTTCTTAATTTGGATGGTTACATTGGCTAGGAATTGCTCCTTGCTTCTTTTCCTGAACTATTCAGGCTACATTGAACATGTCTGACTGACTGATAGACAATCCTCTCTTTCCATCATTAAGCAGTCCCAGGTGGAGCTGCTGCTTCCCTCTTCACATTAAATCACTAATATGGTGACTTGTAGGGTGGCTATACCTCCCCTTTAAAAGAGGACGCTTTTGAAAAATACATGTTGCAGGGCTGCACTGGAACCAATGCAGCCCTGCAACATGTATTTTTCCATAAGCGTCCTCTTTTAAAGGGGTGGTATGGCCACCTTAGTGACTTGACTGGGAGCACTTTGCTAGTGTGGTTGTTTGTTTAGACCAGGGGTGGGGAATATCCTTTGGACCACTTTGAAAATTAAGGTTGGGTTGGGTAGGAATGGGGGGAGGTGAGATAGAAATGAGGTGAGTATGCTATGACCTTGGGGGTAGGGGGTGGAGGAGAGTATGAGCATTGAGGGAGTGGAGGGGAGTGGAATGGAATGGGATAAGATATGAAAGGTTGGGATTTTTATTTATGTATTTTAGTAATGCTGTATTTGGAGATGTTTAAATTTGTATTTGATATTTTGCACGATATTTTTGTTAAGGGTATATGGAGTGGTGGAGGGAGTTTACCAGTTTAACTTTTTGGGTTATATTTTATTTTAAATTACTGTAAAGCATCCAGAGCTGCTTAGGAGTTGGACCAGGTATAAATTCAATATAGGATAGTACAAGCTCCATGAGCTAGATAGGAGTTCAGGGCAGGGATGGTTAATGGAAAAGAGGTGGGTCCAGATCATGGATCCATGCCATGGATCCATCCCTTACCACTGAGTGCATGCCCTCATCTCTGCTCTTTCCCCCTGAGCTAGGGGCTTTAGCTAGGTCAGAATGTGTCCTGGTACAGAAGATGGAATGTCCGCCATTCCCCACCATTTAGAACAAACAAATGAAAGTACTCCTCCAAGTAGCACACAAGTAACCTGTGGAAAGTGCTGCCAGGGGATGTTGTGAATGCCAATAACTTAACTGGATTAAAAAAAAGATTGGATAAGTTTTTAGAGGATAGAACCATATATAAGTATTAGTAAAACTGGTCAGACCTCTGTTTGCCATGAGTGGGGCGTGAATGATAGGGAATGGATCACTCCTTTATGATCTGATTTGTGTTTCTCTGAAACAACAGAAGTTGACCATTGTTGGAGACAGGCTGCTGGACAAGATAGACCATTTGGCTAACCGGGTATGGCAGGTCAGGTTCTTAAAAGTAATGATTATTGTTCCTGTGGAAGGATTATTGTAACCTCTTTAGTTCTGGTGGATAAGTTTGTATTTTATGTATAAAAATGGGGTGCAGTGCAAACGTTGTTAGATCGAGTATAATCAATGGGAAATGATAAGTAGTCCTTTTGACTACACACACACCTGCATATGCAGTGATCTGATACTCCAGTTCCTCATGCTGCATGCCAGCCCATGTCACAGAAAGCAACCAGTCCAGTTACAGATCTTTGTACTGTGCTTAATAACAGCAGGGAGCAATCACAGCTAATTGTTATGGCTGCAATTCCAAACCTGACAGCTGGTGCAGAATCCAAGTTCACAGTGTTACATTTGCTAAATGTCTCTCTAATGTGTTCCATCACATGTAGCCGATGGCAGAGCATTGCTCAACCTTGCCTCCTTGCCTCTCTTGACTGCTGCCGTCTCGCCAGGTCTTAGCTGCCAGAACTTCTTCCTCCAGGGCAACTATTTGCACAATGTAACTTCTTGGCAGTCCGGTTGACAGAAGCTGCTCTCACGCAGGCGAGATGAGGAGTAAGATTAGCTGCATCTTAGGCCGCTTTTATACGAGGCACTGAAAAGCGCCTCCTGAGTCCCACGTTGACAGAAAAGCTGCATAGGAGTGTTACTGTTTACATGCTCCCTGCGCTGCCGGGGAGCACGTCACTTCTGGCAGCGTGGGGAGCATGTTAAAACTCCCTGCGCAGCTTTTCTCTCAACGCGGGACTCGTTTAAAAGCGGCCTAAGACTGCTTTTAGACGTGCGCGGTGCACACGTGGCATAAAATCACGCCACGTGTAAATATCCCGTGTGGGATTTTGTGTGATGGCTATTCTGAATGCGCTATTCTGAACGTGCAACTGGATTTAACATGCGAAATATCATGTCTAAATCCCACACGTGAGGTTTTTATACATGGCATGGTTTTATGCCACATGTGTGCGGTGCGTGTCTAAAAACGGCCTAAAGTGACTGAATATGCAAGGGCAAAACATGCTGGGGCCATTGAGCTGCAAAACTCCAGTCCTGATGTTTTTGGTGAAAACTAGAGCAGAAAGGAATGCTTAACTCAGTAACCCATATTCCTGATAGTATTATTCTGTGTTTTTGAAATTCAGTTACCAATTGGTTAACTGTTTGACTAACATCAGTTGATGAATTTGCTACTTTACCATGTTTCCAATTTACTAACAGGTTTTGTCTGTTGCTTGCTTGTTTACTATGTTCAGTTAATACTTTTTTGAAAGCTGCCCCCTTCCTCCTTGACTGTGGGTTGTAGGAGTGGAAGAGTAGGAGTAAGTAACCATAGAATGAAAACTTCATTTTATGGTTACTCCTATCCTTCCACTCCTAAGTGGCAATGTGGGCAATAGCAAAAATCATTAGTGCAGTAATCAGAAACTGCATATCTGGTAGGTGGTAACGGTATGTGGTAAATCGATTAAACTGATTGTTAACCAATCGGTGCAAGATCAGTTTGCCAACAACAAAATCTGATGGTTACCAAGATTCCAGCTGCTATATGTTCACATGGTAGGCTCTGCAGCAGTACAGATTGCGTGTTAGCAGTCCTTAAGTGGCAGTCTCGACAGCAGCCAAGAAGCCAAGAGCTGAATGCCGAGGTGAATGCAGGGCGCCCTGCTCAGAGGCTGCTGCGGTTAGCTTTTTGGGATAAACAGATGACTTAATTCTCTTGAGTCTTTCATTCTGGCGCTCGTCAAAACACATTACAAAATCCAAACCTCTTAAAGCGTTCATCGGTGTTGAAAGAGCCGCAGTGTGTGTGTGTGTGTGTGTGTAGTACGTACTGCAGTGCAAAAGTGCTGACTCATCTCTGGTGATTCAGCTCTGCTGAAGGCGCAAAGGCAGCTGCAATAGAGACAGAGAAGACTAAATCCAACTAACTACGAAAATACATGTGACTGGCACAATAAACTCTGAATTCTGGGCTTGAACCGTACTGGAGAGAAATGAGCATACTGCACATTTTGTGAATGATCCTTCACATCGTTTTTTATTTATTTATTTTTATTTTATTTTAAAACATTTACTATCCTGCCCCTCCTGCCAAGGCAGCTCAGGGAAGCTTACACTACACAAACACATATACAATCCATATAAAATAATATAAAAACCATAGGAACAATATAAAAGGGGTAAAGAGGAAAAAAGGGGAGAAGCATCCCCCCCAAAGGAAGAGGGAAAGAGTGGATGCCAAAAACGTGAAAATGAAAAACAAATAAATACCCTACCCGAAACACAAATAAAACCCCACCCTCACCCGTCTCCCACGCCAAAGGGCCAGTGGAACAGCCAGGTCTTGCAATGACATTGAAAAGAGGAGAGGTCCTAACCATATAGGTATTCTGTCACCATCTCAATCCTGCTCTAGCCATTAGGCAGGATTGCCCACATCCCATTCTTTACGCCCAGCTCTTGGATTTTGCCATGGATAATTTGGCATCTGCACATTTCTCAGTGCACATGAATTAAAGATAAATATGATTGTCCGTAATGAGGAATTAATCTGGCTTTCTTCAGACCTGGGTGAGATGTAGTAAATAGGGAAAGATCTTGTTTTGCTTTCATCGTGGAAAGATAACATCTCTTCCTTTCCAGCTCGGCACAGTTGTTGACTGGTTTGGAAACCAATCTGTTTTCTCTGGAAAGATTTATTTGCCTGGCAGACTTCCCCCCCCCCCCTTTTTTTCTTTTTCTTTTGGCAAAAAAAGCAATAAGTTGGAAGAACAAGGATCGTCTTGTTAGCAGGTTTTAAAGGGCTCAGTAATTAAGTGGCGCATTTGAAGGCACGGCATGCAGGAATCTTGCAGGGACCTACTGTATTACAGTTTCGGGTCTGAATGCTTTGAATGGGGTGATACCTTCAGATAATACACGTTAACTTCCACCACCCCTAGAGAGCAGGCCTATTCCATTATGGTGTAAGCAACACTTGTTAAGAACTCCAAAGCATCCCACAAATAAACACTAAACAGCTGAAGGCTTATTTCATGAAAACAAAGATGCATTTAGTTTATTTGAGGGCAGTAGCACACACATTTCTACAGCAGGATAGCTGGCTCTAGATACATTCTGTGTTTTGAGGAAGTTAATTGTCATGAGCCATTAGGGACTGAATTAACTCCTTTGAGTGTGGAAGGAAAAGTAGTGACATCCTCTGTAGCCCACGTAGCTGTAATGTAAGGACTGGAGGCTGATCTCTCATTCTTCCAGTAGAGCTTGCCTTGTCAAACCATGGATTTTTAGGTAGATATTACCATGCACTAGAACTGTAACAAATATCCATAGTGAATTTTGTATTTGTCAAATTCACCTGCTTTGAATCAAGTCTGAAGAAGTGGGTACAAAGTGCTATTCATTTCTGCTTTGTTTTCCCTTTTTGGATAGTGGAAGTAATGATTCAGCTCTATTCACCACTGGTCAGACCTCACTCACCTAGAGTATTGTGTCCAGTTTTGGGCACCTTGTTTTTAAAAGGACATTGACAAATTGGAACAGGTTCAGAAGAGGGCAACCAAGATGACAGAGTCTGAAGTGAAAAGCAAGTCTTATGAGGAAATGTTGAAGGAATTGGGTATTTGTAACCTAGCAAAGGGAAGATTAAGGGGAGAGATGATCGCAGTCTTCAAGATCGAAGGGGCTTCCACCAAGAAGATGGCAACAAACTGTTCTTTATTGCTCCATAAAGCAGGACTAGAAATAATGGACTCAAATTACAGGAAGGTAATAATAATAATAATTTTATTGATATAGTGCCCCTGTGCCTGCATGACACTTGGAGCGCTTCACATTTTACATAAAAGCACAGTAAGATTTTTGGTTAAACAGCAAAAAAAAATAATTTCCTGACAGGAAGGGCTCTGCGTCAATGGAACAAGCTGCCTGAGGAGGTTTAGGTTCTCTGTCACTCAAGGTTTCCCAAAAGAGTCTGAAGAGCCATCTGTTGGGGACGTTGTAGCTGTAGTCAACTTGCAGGCAAGCAGGGGTTGGGACTAGATGATTCCCTTAAACCCTTTCCAACTCTGTAATTCTATGGATATTCATTTCAGTTTGGGGTTTCAGATACGGGTTTTTCCCCAGTTGTTTTGTCCATTTCAGTTTGGCTATTCAGTCGATATCCAAACTGAAACGTACAAAATAAATATGGGTAGGGGGTGGGAAACCAGAGAATCCAAAAATATACGAAAGTTCGAGTAAACCAACTTCATTTCAGGTGCAGATACTTTATCTGAAAATGTGAATAAGATCCATGAAATTAAAAAAAGAGAGCTGCTATGCATTCTACTTCAGCTGTGCACTAGCTGCTGATATTAATAGACAGCATATTAATGGTAATGCTGGTGCTATCCATTGTGCTGACAGTTGTCAATGGCTGGCTAGGGTGTCAGGTGTGCTGAAATGAATAGTGGATTTTGTATTTGGATAGCTATCCAAATAATATCTGCAACTGAAGAGGGTATTTGCATATCCACTTGTTTGGATGTTCATCTCTTTGGTTAGTCACTATTATTAAGTATTAATATAGCGCCAGCAATGTACCTAGCCCTGAACAATAATTAATTAGAGATGGCTCCCTGCCCTGAGTGGCTTACAATCTACAATGGATAAAGGAAGGGAGACAAGGGAGAGACAGGGATACACTCACAAAGTTGAGAAGTTGCAGGTGCACCTTTCCTAGGTTAGTTACAGCTAATCTAAGAGATACAATGGAGATGTAGTTCAGTTATTTCTTTTCAGCTACTGTACATGCACAGTAGAGCTAACTGTCCTAAAACAACCCACAAACAAATATCCAAAACGGATATCTGATGAAGCAGGAACCAAATAGCAGTTGCCATTCACTTTGGGGGATGTTGTTTGAATTGACCGAATTTGACAAATACAATATTTGCTACGAATATTAGGTTGTGCTCTAGTGCTGGGCATTTAATGAAAGAGGGGAGAGTTAAGCTTATGTGGGTGGGGTGGTTTGTATGGGAACTCTTTATCTTCTGGTTTGGTGAGGCATCTGTTGTGGCGTATTTGATGTTCCGGAAGGGCAGGAATGAGTACCAGAGCTCCTTAATTATGTGCTTAAAACAAAGGGGCTTTTTTTTTTTATGCCAATGAATACAAAGAGGACTAGGCAGAGCTATATCCAAGGTTGTAAAAAGCAACTCGCCAGAGAGGAGGAAACTTTGAGAGCTGGCAAGGAGGTTCTTTCTAGCCCTGCATGCAGTGCTGAACCTGAGGGCTAGGACTGAGCGCCACAGACAGGAGTGGGGAGCTCTGATACCGCCTGCCTTCCTCAGATGGTTGGCAAGGAGTAAAACAGCCCTCCCTGCATGCAGCATTCCTTCTCAGCCCAGTGGCTTTATCTCAGTGCTGCAGGTGATCTCTGCCCATGATCCTTGCCCGTCCTGGTTGGTAAAAGCCTCCAGGGAGATATTGGGGCTGATGCTGGCGGGGGTAGTCAAGGCGTCCCTTCGGCAGGGGAGTTTGCCCCCTGGTCTCAAAGAGGCCGTGGTGCATCCCCTGTTGAAGAAGCCATCCTTGGATGTGGACGCACTCGCCAGTTACCGACCCGTCTCTAACCTTCCCTTTTTAGGGAAGGTTATTGAACGGGCAATGGCCTTGCAGCTCCAGGTTCACCTAGACAGCATCGGTTTTCTTGACCCGTTTCAATCAGGGTTTTGGCCCGACTATAGTACGGAGACAGCGTTGGTAGCCTTGGTGGACGATCTCTGCCAGGAGATGGATGCAGGACGTTTGACACTACTGGTCCTGCTAGATCTCTCGGCCGCGTTTGATACAGTGGACCATGGGCTGCTGTTCAGACAGCTGCGTGACCTGAGGGGTCTGGATGGGACCACCTTTGGTTAGTTCCAGTCATTCCTCTCGGGGAGAATCCAGCGGGTTGTCCTGGGAGCAGAAACATCTAGCCCCCGGGCCCTGGACTGTGGCGTTCCGCAAGGTTCAATCCTGTCTCCTTTATTGTTTAATGTATATATGCAGCCCTTACGGGAGATCGTGAGAGGGTTTGGTGTGTGTTGCCACCAATATGCTGATGATACCCAGCTTTACTTCTCTTTTTCAGCTGACCCAGGCCCTGTGCTATCTCAGTGTTTGGAGGCCATGGCGAGTTGGTTATGGCAGAGCAGACTGAAGCTCAATCCCGATAAGATGGAGGTGATGGTGGTAGGCCGAGTGGGGGAGGTGTCACCCCCCCCTCTTGTGGAGTGCAGAATCTGGGGTGTTATTGGATGCGGGCCTCCATCTAGATCAGCAGATGGATGCGGTGGTGAAGGCGGATTTCCGCCAGCTGTATCTGGTGCGCAGGCTGTGCCTGTACATCTCCAGACCCGACCTGGCTTCTTTTATCCATGCTTTCATCACCTTGAGGCTGGACTACTGTAATGCGCTCTACGTGGGGCTTACCTTGATGCTGGCCCAGAGGTTGCCACTAGTACAGAATGCAGCGGCCCGTCTCCTAACAGGGACTGGCCGAGGAGAGCACATAACACCGATGCTCCGTGAACTACTCTGGCTGCTTGTAACGTACCGAGCCAGATTCAAAGTATTGACTTTGATCTATAAGGCCCTGTACGGTCTTGGACCTGGATACTTCAGGGACTGCCTCGTCCTCCGCGACTCAGGATGGTCCCTCCAGTCCACTGGGGGCACCTTCCTGGAGGTCCCCCGCGTAAAGCGGGGGGCTACAATGGAGAGGGCTTTCTTGGTGGCTGGGCCGCAGTTGTGGAACTCCCTCCCAGAGGAAGCACGGCTGACCCCGAGTCTGTTGGCCTTCCATCAGGCCTGTAAGACATGGCTGTTCTCCCAGGCCTTCGGGGGAGGGAAGGGTGGGTTAAATTTTTGTGTGGGGGTGTTTTAAATTTGTTTTAATCATAATATTGGAATTTTTTAGATTTGTAATGTGGTTTTCATATTGTTTTAAATTGTTTTATTTTGTGTTGGAAGCTGCCCCGAGATGCTGTAGGCATGAGGGGGTGGCATATAAGTGGAATAAAATAAATAAATAAATGATTTGATCTGCAGGGGGGCAGGGACAGCTTTACATTCAGGGCTCCGGGCGGTGCCCCATAAAGCACCCCAGAGTGCCACCGCAGAACCAAATCACTCACCTGGCTGCTGCCATTGTCCCCCGTCCCGCACACGTTGGGCCGCTGAGTCCACAGATAATTGCTTCATACATGCGTAAACAGTGTTTTCTCATTGTTGTGGGTGTGCAAATCAATTGCCTGTGCACTCAGTGGTGGTGCATGAATGAGGAGCAATGGCAGGGGTCACGGCCACCATACGTGTGTGTGCAGGGAGCAATGGTGGTGGCCAGGTCAGTGATTTTGGGGCTCCAGGGACTGTGCTGGCCAAGAGACAGGGGACTGGGAAGTGAGGCCGAAAAAACGTGTGCGTGAGGGAGAGCGATAGCAATTTTGCCTATATTTTGACTATATCATGCATGCTTAATGTATTTAGGGGTGGGGATATAGGAGGGGCTGGGGAGATGGCCCATAGTGAATTACAGAAATTTTGGGGTGATAAAGTCCTAGCCAATCAGTACAAGAAGAGCGGTTAGGGGAGGTCACTGGGGGCGGGGTGGGGGGGGAGCCAGAGTTTATTTAAAATCATTGCAGAAGCACCATTCTCCCTTTCTGGTTTCATCAGCTCAGATAAGACAAAGAGCTACTCTCTTTATTACTCCCGCACTTCCAATATGGTTTCTAGGCTGGGTGCGGGTGGGGGGAGGGGCACTATTCCTGCATGATTGCTCTTTGCTGTGTCCCTTTTAAAACTGCTGTCACTCGTTCTTGCTGAGAAATCTAGGGTTTGGGGTTTCATTCTTAATTTCTCTTTTGTTGCCCCTTTTAAAGTTGATTTAAAAATTGTTTTTGGGAGAAAGCTGTAATTTGGGATTAAATCCCCATCTTGGGTGTGTGTGTGTGTGTGTGTGTCTATTCCTGCTTGATTTCTCTTGGCTTTGCCCTCTTTCAAAGTGATAAAAATAGTTTAGGGGAGCAATCTTGGTTTGGTTTTTAAATCCTGAGCATGGGGGGAGGGGGGAAAGTCTTTATGCTTGATTGCTCTTGACTTTTCCCCCTTTTAAAACTGATTTAAAATTGTTTGGGGGAGCAATCCTGGTCTGTTTTTTGGGGTGGTTTTTTTAATTT
Source organism: Sphenodon punctatus (assembly GCA_003113815.1). NCBI lineage: Eukaryota > Metazoa > Chordata > Lepidosauria > Sphenodontia > Sphenodontidae > Sphenodon > Sphenodon punctatus. The sequence goes on from QEPC01011391.1 coordinate 398,865, forward strand.
GGGTTTTCTGGTTTGGGTTACTGTGAATTAATGAAACAGTTTTTGATATTTTATACAGTGTCAGCAAAGTGCCTTTTGTTTTGTTTTACAAGTAGTAAGCCCTTGCATGGTAAACTCTTTCTAGCCTCGAGTCCAAGGTCTGCTGGTTCCCATTAATATATTTATCCCTCCCCTCCAATTTTTTTAAATTGGGTTTTAAATGGTGGTTTGGTTTTTATTTTAATGTTTTTTGTGAAGTGTTCTTTGTGTCATTGGGCGAGAGGAGAGGGGCTATATAATAAAATCATTATTAGTATTTCAGTGTGGTTTTTAAAAATTATTCTAATAGCAATGTTAAATTTGGGTGGCCATGCCCGCTGCTGGTGGTCACGCCCTGCCAGCCCGCAACTCTGCCAGACAACACTGCAGGGATAGGGACGGCAGGAGAGCCTTGTCTGCAGTGTCCCTGCTGGGATTCAGCACTGAAGATAGAAGAGGACCTTCCTATTCCCACTTCTCCATAAAATGATCAGAAGAGAGTATGCACCACTGAGTCTCAGACCACCAGTTCTTGCTCAGCGTAGCGCTGCATGCAAAGCTCTTCTAATCCCTGCTGACTGTCTGATTGGGGGAGTAGGAGAACCCCCTTTCTCCTCCTTGAACTCAGCGCTGCCGATGGAGCTCTCCCACTGCTCTCCTAATCACATACTCAGCAGGGAGTAATCAGTTGCCCTCTTCATCCCTCTCCTTGCCGGTGAGTAGGCCACTATGCCTGGCCAGCAGGGGTATTTATTTATTAACATCCCTGACTAGACCGTATAGCCCTTTTATAAACCTCCTCAGGACCAGGGAAAAGATTTGTTGTATCAGGGGGTGATTTCAGACGTTACGTTTGTCGGAAATCACCACAGTCAACCTCAGTCAACCGCGGGGTGTGTGTGTGTGTGTGTGAACGGAGGTGAACATCTGTTTGCACGCATCCAGATGTTCACCTCAGTCAACCACCCCCCGGGGTGAATCTAAACACGCTTTGTTCTCCTGCACCACGGCGGCGAACAAAACGTGGTTAGGGGGAATCCGGAATGTGGTGAAAGAAAAGTAACGTCTGTTACCTTAACTCCACCGTGTTCCGGGGTCCCGATGGTGGGCAGTGGGAGCGGCCGGATAGGCCGCTGCGGCTGCCTGTCTCAGAGAGGGCGGGCGGCCGAGAAGCGCTGGGGGAGGGGCTGTGCGGCTGCACACTGCATCGCGCGGCCCTGCCCCGTCCGGGAGGGGGGTGCCCCTTTAGACGTTACGGCTGGGCGTTTTCACCATGGGCCGTGGTTCGGCGGTCCCCACAGCTGGGCGCGAAGGGGGGAACGTCTGTTGGCTCCCCCCTTCACCCCCGACCATGGTCCGAACCACCCCACGGCCCATGGTGAAAGCGCCCGGCTGTCACGTCTGAAATCACCCTGGGTGTACACCATAACATGATTTGGCAAGTTTTGATTCGAGGCAGTTTCCAAATCCAGTTCTAGACTCCCTGGCTTGCAAAGTGGAGGGTGGGGCTACAGAACGGTTTATTTCACTGCCACTCAGGAGGAGGAGTGGAGCATTCTGTACAGCGCCAGGCACATGGCTGGCGCTATATAAATGTTTATAATAATAATAATATAATGCTGCAGCTGCTCTCCCTCATAATTCTCCTTGGGTCAGTCTTGAGTGGAAGTTCATAGTATAAAGGGAAAAATATATATAGCTCTGAACAGGGGTGGAGTTAGGTGGCATGGTACAGGGGGGAAGATAGAAAGGGGCCTCCGCTGGGGCACTCCACTCCAGTGTACTGTGCACATGTACTCTGGATGCATTTGAGCCCCCCAGGCTCCTGGGCCCCGGTGCGGCCGCACCTGCTGCACCTACTACAGCTATGCCCCTGGTTCTGAAACAGGCCCAGGAGAAAAGATCTTTATAGGTGGGTGTTCGTTATAGGGAAAGTCACTTGGATAGAGATTCAATTTTATTTTGCTGCTATTAGTAACTATTGACAAAAAAACCCCAAAGTCTTCCTTGCCAACCATCTATAGTTACTAGTAATCTAAATCTATCAATGCTGAGACATACAGTTAGGTTGGAATGGGCCCTGGTGCAGAAAATGGAAGGAGGCATCTGCCCCAGGGAGCGTGGGCACCCAGGCTTGTGGGCCCCAGTGCCAGCTGCACCACCGTGTCCCTATTATAGCTGTGCCCTTGTTGCAATGATTTAAATGAAAATATCTTCATTTTCAGAAGATATTGTTGACTCCAGTGAAATTCACGGGAGCCTGTCACTTCTGCTGATCACCAGCCAGATTGTATATAGGGGTTATGTTCCTAATCGGGAAAAGATTCTGCGTAACAGAGCAAAACAAAACGACTAAGGGTGGGTTAACTGTGGGATAGCTTTGAGAGGAAATGATTTCCTCGTGGCCGGAGGGGCAAAGTGCATTGCTGAATGGAGGCTGGGTTCTTGATTTCAATCGAGCATTAATTAGAGGGCCTGGAAAACAACACCTCTGAAGTGCTGCGAGCCGTTCCAAATGCAAACGGAAGCCCCCGCGATCCAGCCACGTAGATATATTTGGCCACATCAGATGTGACACACTGGGACAAAGGATGCACAGTTAGTAGTTAAAAGAGTGCCCAAGACTAAATACAGCCAAGCACAGTATATCTCTCCCTGCGCTAGAGGATGCTTGGTCCGGGTCAGTTCAGGTCAAACCACTGACTGAATAGCATGTGTGGGAAGCCTGAATTGCACCATTCTCGATCGGCACAAAAGGGGAGGCTGCTGTGGACCAGCAGCCAAGATCTTTTCTCTTTAATTCTAGTGGGAATGCACCTGGGTAAGCAACGGCAGAATTGAAACACTGGTGCCCTCTTTATTTTACTACTTGAAGAATAAGGTATTGTGTATAATTTAGACAGCAAGCACACAGATAGTGCTGCTATGCCTCTCTGTGAGAGAAGTATAAACTTTTGAATAATGGCAATGTACCTAATATTAGTCTTTACTTAGGCTGCAACCCACAAACTCTGGAGTAGCAAGCTCATAGGGCAAAGGGGTTGCCTTGCCCTATTTTAATGTAACCCCACTCTTTATGGAGCCATGTGACATCCCAAATGCTCTGCATGGGGTGGGCTATTTCAGAAAGGGAGCAGGGAAAAGAGGCTGTCACACTCCTTTCTGACATAAACATGTCCCTTATGGATCATCATGGTGCCCATGACCAAGCCAGAAAAATCAGGGCTTTCCCCCCAGAGCATGGAGACTGAGGAGTAAAACCAGGAGAGGTGAATTCCCTAGCTGTGGACCTACCCTGCAGAGGGGGGAAACACACTATTCAGACTCCAGCTGCACTCTCATCTAGGGTCGGTAGTCGGTACTACCATTAAGCAGCTTAGACACTAGACAGCCGCCTATGGTGCCAACTTGAAGGGGTGGCTCTACTACTCCCAATCAGTTTGTGATCAGGCTGTCCCACTGCCGCAACCGGCGATGAGCTCTGTTGGATGGGATGGGAAAGGCACTCCCTTCAACTTGTTGCCCTAGGCAGCCTTGCCAATAAGCTCTGCACAGGATTGGAGGGGCACTTCGTAGGTGGTTGCACCCTCGATCCAGCTTCTGCTGTTGTCTCTCCTGCCCCTGATCCAGCTGTTGCTGCTGCTTCTCCTGCAAGTTGAAGGGGGTGCCTCTCCTGTCCCTGATCCAGCTGCCACAACCACCTCTGGTATGCTCTGCTGCAACTGGCTCAGAGGGCAGGGAGGCAGCCCTCAGTGCCAGAGAAGCAGGCTCTGCATGTGCACGTTGCATGTTAGGTGTGTGCACGTGCCTGCGGGGGGTTGTGCATAACATGCGTGTAGGTTGCATGTAAGGTCCACAATGTGTGTATTGGTTACGCAAGGGTCGCACACACAGGAGTTTGCATAGGGTGGCAAAAATCCTTGCACCGGCCCTGCTCCCATTACTCTTCTGAACAGCACTCTGGGCCACTCCTGGCTATGTCAACACCAAGGCTTCAACCAGAGTAAGTGGTTTGAGGACTGTGGCAGTAGAAAAGAAGCTAAGGCAGGGGTGCTCAAAACATCGATCATGACCGACAGGTTGATCGCCTGACGTTTTAGAGCTGATCCTGAGACAGCTGTGTCCCGGGCTCAGGCAATGGTGACTGCCAGCTTTCCTGAGCAAATATGGTAGCGACCAATGTGGGTGTGTCCCAGGCGCACACAGGGCTGCCACCAGCAGCTGCATTGTGGGCCACCCAGGCCGCTCGCTCCCTGACCCACTGGACTGGCAGCCCCACCGGACAGAGGGGGAGGAACTATTGTCCCCCACCCGCTTGCTTGCTGCTTTAGCACACTGGCAGCCCCCACTGGATGGGGGAGAAACTACCACCCCCCTGCCTGCCCACTCGCTTGCTGCCCTGGCCCACTGCCTCCCCCCCGTGTATGTGTGTGTGTCTGCCTGTGTGTGTGAGGGGGGTGTGTGTGTGAGAGAGATATGTGCGTGTGCCTGTGTGTGTGAGGTGTGTGTGTGTCTACCTGCGTGTGCAAGAGCGTCTGCCTGTGTGTGAGGTGTGTGTGTGTGTTTACCTGTGTGTGCAAGAGTGTGTGTGTGTGTGTGTGAGAGAGAGAGAGATGGGGTTGCTCCTTCCCCCCCATAGCCTTCACACTCCCTCATTTGCATAACCTCACCCCTGGCTGGGGTGAGACTACACAAATGAGGGGCAGTGGTCATGCAAATTAGGGTCAGGCCACACATCTCCGAAGGTCAACACTGCACTTTGGTAGATCTCCGGCCAGGCAAGTGTTGACACCATTTCACTAAGGTACTTAAATGTATTTTCTACTTGTGGACATATCTCTAAAATAGGAGGAAAATGTGTCAAAAATGGAAAGGATCACTATTGTTGACTTGCTAAATAAAAAGGAAGGTTATATCCATATGGCTCAGAAATGGCATATATTATTTTATTTATTTTATTTTATTTTTCAGATTTATACCCCGCCCCTCCTGCAACGCAGCTCGGGGCGGCTTCCAACAATAAAAATACACTAAAATTCATTTTAAAAACAATCAAATATTACATATAAAATATAAAATATAAAACAGGGCTAGACATAAATAAATAAATAAATGGGTGGGGGACTAAAATCCTCCCTCCCCACCCACCCTCCCTCCCAAAGGCCTGGGCAAACAGCCAGGTCTTACAGTTCCGCCGAAATGTTAAAAGGCTTGGGGCCAGGCGAGCTTCCTCCGGAAGGGAGTTCCACAGCCGCGGTCCTACCACCGAGAATGCCCGCTCCATCGTGGCCCCCCGCTTAACACGGGGGACCTCCAGGAGGGCACCCCCGGCAGACCGCAGGAGTCGTTCCGGGGCGCGAAGGGCGAGGCGGTCCCTAAGGTAAGAGGGGCCAAGGCCGTATAGGGCTTTATAGATCATTACTAGGACCTTGAACCTGGCCCGGCACACTATCGGCAGCCAGTGCAGCGCTCGGAGCACCGGTGTAATGTGCTCCCGGCGACCCGTCCCCGTAAGAAGACGGGCCGCCGCATTCTGCACCAGCTGCAGCCTCCGGGCCAAGAACAAGGGAAGCCCCACGTAGAGCGCGTTACAGTAGTCGAGCCGCGAGGTGACGAAGGCATGGATGAGGGAGGCCAGGTCCGGGCCAGAGACATACGGACGCAGCCTACGTACCAGATAAAGCTGGCGGAAGGCAGCCTTAGCGACTGCCTCCACCTGCCGCTCCAGCCGCAGGTCTGCGTCCAATATGACCCCCAGACTCCGGACCTGCTGAGCTACAGGGGGGCAAACCCCCCCAATCAGGGGGGCCACCACCCCCTTCGCCCTCCCCACCACCATCACCTCCGTCTTATCTGGGTTGAGCTTCAGTCTGCTCCGCCGCATCCAATCCGCCACGGCCTCCAAACATTGGGATAGCACCGAGACAGCAGGGTCTGGGTCGGTAGAAAACGAGAGGTACAGCTGAGTATCATCAGCATACTGGTGACATCGCACCCCGAACCCTCTCACGACCTCCCCCAAGGGCTGCATATAGATGTTAAATAATAATGGAGACAAGATCGATCCCTGCGGAACGCCACACGGTAAGGCGCGGGGGCTCGATGTTTCCTCCCCCAACACCACCCGCTGGCTCCTCCCCGAGAGGAATGAACGGAACCATTCAAGAACAGTCCCGTCCAGACCCCCCCGGTCACGCAGTCGTCTCAACAGCAGCCCATGGTCCACGGTGTCAAAAGCGGCCGAGAGATCGAGCAGGATGAGAAATGTCGAACATCCCGCATCCATCTCCCGGCGGAGGTCGTCCACCAAGGCCACCAACGCCGTCTCGGTGCCATAGCCGGGGCGGAACCCAGATTGAAAAGGGTCAAGGAGCCCGATGTTATCCAGATGAACCTGGAGCTGGAGCGCCACTGTTGTGATCAACAGTACATTTTAATTATTTCCCATAACCCTTTTCAATTCTTCCTTAAAGTTCCAATTTTTCTGGGGGTGGGGGTGGAAATGGGAAACACCAACATCTTTTTCTGAGAGTTTCAATTTTTTCTGTTCTGGATCCTCACATCTCTAGTAGGGGGTAGGGTTGCCAGTTTCACCATTCCAGGTTTCACCTGGAGACTCTGAGCTTTGGCCCAGTGGCTCTGAGGGAAGCCCCTGGTGACCAAGAGGATTGGCAGGTCCAGGGATGGTAAGGGGCAGCTATGCTGGAGCGGGGGAGGGGAGGGGAGGGGAGGGAGGGCAAAAGGACTTTTTTCACCCCCTATTGACAGCCCTGCCTCTATGGATCACTGTGATGTCACAATGCTCTGCAAGGGATGGTGTTACATCAGAAAGGGGCATAACAGCCCCTTTGCTCCACCACTCTGCCATGGTCTCACCCCCTTTGGCTTTCCTCTTGGAGGGAGGTGACATCTCTAGTGGGGAGGGGCTGCAGGTGAGGAAAATCAGCTCTTTCTGGTCCTGGCAATGCCAGGAGTAGCCCTTAATGCCCTTCAGAAGGGTGGTGGGACCATGGCAGAGGGGCAGAGCCTAAATAAGCAGTGTTTCCACAATCTGCAGGACAGACCTATAGGAGACAGAGATTAATTTCCTGCAGGGAGGGGTGGTTTATGGGGGCGGGGGGAGGGCAGACCTCAACCTTCTGGGGCCAAGATGTTGAGGCAGACTGATTTGGGCCAGTTATGTCAGGCCTATGCTCTGCCAGGGTCTCGTGGCAGACTGACTGTGAAGGAGCAGCACTCCCACAAACAAAGGTATATTATAGCACCTTTACTTTAACAAGAAAATGACCGCCAGCCATTCCTATTTTAAAAGGAGGCCTCCACTGCCATTTTACACAGGGCTCCAATATCCCCACATCTGACCTGTCTGTAATGCTCTATACAGTCAGCTGAGCTGTGGATGGAGAATTCTTCTTGGGGGCAGGAATCTCTTTCCAGTGCAGAATAGGATTGGCCTTTTCATATAGCTGCAGAGATTATCCACAGTTTGGAATGGTATGTGGAAGTCCAATGTGTTTGATGATGCACCTCTGCATATTGGCTATTTTGTTTAGTATCTTTTGGAAACTCCACCCGTTTTGGTTACTTTGGTTCAGTTATTTACTATATCTTGGCTATTGTGCATGTGAAATTACCAAAGTGGCTGAACGAAAATAAACAAACCATAATAACCAAAACCGATCTCTGACAAAATGGGAACCAGATTGCGACTGATCTCCATTTCATCAGATTTGGATCAGGTGAATCTGTCTAATACAATATTAATCAAAAGTATCAATTTCAGCCCTAGTGTGGAATCACTATGCCTTTTCTCTCAGTCCCTGTTCCTGCTGCCAAGAAACCCCCTTCTCCAGACGCAACTGATTTCTGATGGTGCTGATTTAAGTGCAGATGCTGCAATTATAAAAATGTCAGAGCCCACAGTGTTCATAAATGAGAAACAGCTGGCAAACTGTCTTGTGAATGTACCATAATGTCACGCTGGAAAGTCAGTGTGTCCTGACAATCCCTCTATCGTGTGCAGAAAGTTTCCTTCCGTGGTTCTGCATGTCTGATCTGCTCGGAAACATTTGACGCAATCTTTTGAGGTATAAATAAACCTCATGCCAAACATTAAACAATCCCATAACATTCCTAGTGTCTATAGACATTCTATTGTCGCAATCCTGCGTGGATACAGCATCAGTGCTCACACTAAATGTTGCTGCTGGTACAATCCACATAGAGAATCATGCTGTTTATCCTGCTCTCTTAACAGTTGTTCAGTCTTCTGTGGCATGGCCCAGTCACAGAATCATAGATTTGGAAGGGACATCAGAGGTCATCTAGTCTGGTCATCTAGTTCAGTGCAGAAAATCCACAGCTGCAGCATCCCTGACAGATGGTCGTCCAGCCCCTGCCTGAAAACCTCCAGCAAAGGAGAGCCCACTAACACCCTAGGCAATTTGCTCCACTGTCAAACAGCTCTTACTGTTAGGAATTTCTTCCTAGTGTTTAACCAAAATTTGCTTTCTTGTAATTTGAGCCCATTATTTATAGTTCTACCCTCAGGGCCAACAGAGAACAAGTCTTTGCCATCTTTTATATGACAGCTCTTCAGTTATTTGAAGACGGATTTCATGTCTCCTCTTAGTCTTCTCTTCTCCAGGCTAAACATACCCAGTGTCTTCAACCTTTCCTCATAGGACTTGGTTTCCAGACCCCAGACCATCTTTGTCGCTCTCCTTTAAACCTGTTCCAATCTGTCAGTGTCCTTCTTAAAATGCAGCATCCAGAACTGGACACAGTATTCCAGATGAGGTCTGACCAGCAGAGAATAGAAAGGAACGGCTACTTCTCGTGGCTAGGACACTATGGCTGCTTTTAGACAAGCAAGCGGCCTGGGAAGCACGTTCTTCAATGCAGCGGGAGGAAAAGCATTTACACACACCGGAAGTGGCCGCCCGCTGTAGGAATCGGCGGTGTGCTCAGCCTCTTTAACGACGCATTCTGGAAACCCTGATATCGAGGTCTCCAGAATGTGTCTTCAAAGAGGCTGCAGGCGGCTGTGTGCACTGCCGATTCCTATGGCGGGCAGTCACTTCCGGTGCGTGTAAATGCACCCCACGTGGCTTTTCCTCCTGCCGCATTGAAGAACGTTCTTCCCACGGCGCCCGCCTAAAAGCGGCCTATGTTATTCTTAATGCAGCCTAAGATTGCATTAGCCTTTTAAGCAGCTGCATCACACTCATGACTCATTTCCAGTTTGTGATCAACTACAACCCCTAGATCCTTTTCACATGTACTGCTGCCAAGCCAAGCATCTCCTATTCTATACTTATGCATTTGATTTTTCTTACCTAAATGCAGAACTTTACATTTATCTCTGTTGAATTTCATTTTGTTAGTTTTGGTTCAGTATTCCATCCCGTCAAGATCATTCTGAATTTTATTTCTGTCTTCTAAAGAGTTAGTTATCCCTCCCAGCTTTGTGTCATCTGCACATTTGATACGTATACCCTCTACTCTTCATCCAAGTCATTCATAAAGATGTTGAACAGCACCAGGCCCAGGACAGAGCCCTGCTTCACCCCACTCAATACCTCCCTCCAGATTGATGAGGGGCCATTTATGAGCACTCTTCTTGGTACAGTTCTTCAGCCAGCTATAAATTCACCTAATGGTAGTATAATCTACTCCACATTTTACCATATTGTCAACAAGGATATCATGGGGGACTTTGCCAAAATTTTTGCTGAAATCAACATAGATTACGCCCACGGCTTTCCCATGATCCACTAAACTAGTAACTCCATCAAAAAAGGAAATAAGATTAGTTTGGCATGACTTATTCTTGACAAATCCATGCTGACTTCCAGTAATCACAGCATTGTTTGCTAAATAATTATAGACTGACTGCTTTATAATCTATTCTATAATCTCATCAGGTATTGATGTCAGACTGACCAGTCTGTAGTTTTCTGGATCCTCCCTTCCCCGCTTTTTGAAGACAGAGACATTTGCCTGTCTCCAGTCTTCCGGCACCTCACCTGTTCTCCAAATAATAGACAGAGGTTTCAAGAGTATATCAACAAGTTCCTTCAGTACTCTAGGATGTAATTCACCTGGTCCTGAAGACTTGAACTCGTTAAAAGTATCTAGGTAGTCTTTTACCATCTCTTTATCTATCCTGAGCTGCAAACTTTTCCTTTGATCATTCATGCTACTTTTGCCAGATTGGACATAGTTTCCCTTGTGTGGGAGGCAAAATAGGAATTGAGCAATTCCGCCTTCTTTCTGTCACCTGTTAGCATTTCCCCATCTTCAACAAGGAGTAGACCTATCATTTCCTCATTCTTCCTCTTGCTTCTGACATAACTGAAAAACGTTCTTAGCATCTCTCGCTAGCCTCAGCTCATTCTGTGCTTTTGCCTTCCTGACATCATCCCTACAAGTTTGAACTACTCATCTATACTTGTCCTTGATGACTTGTCTCTCCTTCCATTTCTTATGCATGTCCTTTTTAATTCTCAGCTCATCAAAAGACTCCTTGTGCAGCTACATTGTTTTCTTTAGATATCTCCCATTTTTTTTTCTCATTGGAATGGTTTGAGATTGCGCCTTCAGTATTTCATTTTTCAGAAACTCCCACCTATCTTGGACTCCTTTCTCCTTTAGATTATTTAGCCATGGGATCCTTCCTAGCTTTTCTCTGAGTTATTTAAATCAAAATCATCATTCCTCATGGCTAGGGTACACGTTTGACTATGCTCAAGTCTTCCTTTCCTTAAGATCATGAATTCCAAGATTACATGGTCGCTTCCACCCAAAGTTCCCACTACTTTCACCTCATTGGCCAATTCTTCCCTGTTGGAAAGGATCAAGTATGAGATAACTGACTCCCTTCTTTGACCTTCTGAAACATTAAATTAGTAGTGGTACCGCTACTGAAGTTGTCAGCAAAGCAAGTCAAGAATTTATTGGACATTCCATTCTTAGCAGAGCTTGTCACTTCTCACTTTTCTCAAGGACAGTTTTGAGGTGGAGGCAGAGAGGAGTGTGCTCTATTTCTGGAGCGGCAGATGTTGCTAAGGCTGCTTCCTCTTCTGGACTATTTATTGCATTTAGGGAGGTCACTGTGGGAAGGACTGAATGGAAATGCACCTTAGTCTCAAGGAGAAATAAGAAAGTAAAAGCCAAGGTGCCCTTTCTATGGTCTTTCTGGTGTGATGAATTTTAGTTATTGTGGCTAATTCATTGAAAATTTCTGCTGTGTGCAGCAATGGTCAAAAAGGCAACCAAAGTTAGGTACTATTAGGAAAGGAATAGAAATAAAATAAAACCGAGACTATCATAATTTATTGTTTTTGTTTATTTAGTTGGATTTTTTATTTTATCCTTCCTTAAAGACTCAGGGCAACTAACAGCATCATTAAAACATAAATATAAAATACAGAAAATAAAACCCATAACACCACATGTAAAATACTTGTAACACCACCCCCCGCCCCAATATTTATTTACTCTGCCTATTGAATGCCTGGGCAAATAAATAGGTCCTAAACTGTATCCAGAAGATACTCAGGCTAGGACTTCAATGAACCTCCACAGGAAGGGAGTTCCAGAGCTATATAAATCCCACATAGCACCATGGCATTTGAATCCATGGCACACCTGCACCTTGAATATTGTGGGCGGTTCTGGTCGCCCCATCTCAGAAAGGGAAGAGGAATTGGAAAAGGCATATAGAAAAGCACAAAGGTGATCAAAGGTGTGGAATGGCTTTGAACGAGGAGAGGCTCAATAGAGTTGGGTGTTTCAGCTTGGAGAAGAGATAACTGAGGGGGACAGAGGGTGGGGATATGAGAGGATAACACCAAATGCAGATATTTTTCCTGTTCATTCCCACCCCTCCTGACTGTCAGTGAAGTCAGCTGGAGTGAATCCACAGAGGGTTTAAAGCCAGATGGAAATTTCCGGCTGTCTCCCAAAATGAATGGGGTGTCAGAAAAGTTGTTTGAGAATGGGATGGGGGCTGTGATCCTGTTACATACTCTCCTTTTAATGCCAGCATGAAGCTCTTATTGATTTTCTTGGCAGTTGCAGCAGACTGAGAGGAGAACAGACCAATAAGATTTATTTTTCAAACAGGAAACCATATAAAGCCTGAATATTGCTTGTCTTTATTATAGGAATGGTGGCAAAATGCACCTTGGTCTTGTCCAGCCAGGTAGCACTAAACACAGCTTGCCAATGTCCCCCCCCCCCGCCCCTCACATACACATTCAGAATTCATGAAGCAAAGCTTATTCATGAAGCAAAGATCTGCTGCTGCAGGGGCTGGGAGCCCCATTCCTGAGCTTGCCTCTCCCCTGGGAGAACCAGCTGCCTGGCCCCAGGTGACACTCTGCCCCTCCTCCCCTGTGGGAGGAGAGGGAGGCAGAGCCAGGGCTTTCCAGGACTTCCAGGGAGGGAGGGAGATAAGCAGCCTGCTGCTCGGCAGTGCCACAGGTGCACACCTCAGGCCGCGTGCCTAAAGGCTGCTGCTAAAGGGTTCTTAGGTGTGGCCCTTAGCTGGACCGGGGGAATAGGGATGGAGGGTTGTCACAAAGGCAATATATGGTGAAGGGTGCGACAGCTGAAGTGGTGGTTTTGTGGGGGGCTTTGGGTAGTTATTAGTTAGGGGGTGGTTTCATATAATGAGAGGGGTGTGTGGGGAAAATTGTGGGGGTTGGGGGAGTCTCCTTTGCTAGCTGGGGCAGCCATAGGTTGGGGGGCCAGGGGATGATATGGTCCCTCTGGGGGGCAAATACAATTTCGGAGGAGCCTGAGGTGTATAGTGCCTATTCCCCTCAATGCCCCTAGGCCGGATGAGGAGATGGTGGAGGTCGGAAGGGTCCCATGTCACGTGTTGCTGTTGTTAAATGCCAGTTCAGTCGCAAATAAAAGATTTTTGTTCCGGGAGTTGATCCTGGACCAGGCAGCCAACTTGGTGTGTGTATCACAGAGACCTACCTGGACACTGAGTCGGGGCCTGATCTTGTTCCGGCCGGGTACTCCATGCAGCACCATCCCTGACCGGAGGGACGGGGGTGGGAGGCTGGTGGTGTAGCCATTGTTTTTAGGGATACTTGGTCTGTACGGAGATATCCAGTGCAGGCCCCACTGGGAGTAGAGTGCCTCCATCTCATGATTGATTTGGCCCAAGGAGACAGATTAGGGGTGTTGCTAGTATACCGTGCACCTTCCTGTATGGTAGCATCCCTGCTTGTCCTGACCGACCTCGTGTTGGAGGTAGTGTTGTGATCCCCAAGGATTTTAGTCCTGGGGGATTTCAAGTTCCACGCCGACTCCAGTGTTAAGGCAGCAAAGCAAGAGTTCATGGATCCCATGGCAACCATGGGCCTGTCTCAGGTAATATCTGGCCCGACTCATGAAGGGGGACACACTCTGGACCTGGTGTTTTGCACTGGCCTTGAGGCAGGTGGTCCATTAGTGGGGGTGGTGTCATCTATGCCCTTGTCATGGACGGATCATTATCTCCTACAGGCCAGTCTCCCGGCGCATGTCTGCCCCCTGCAAGGTGTGGAACCGGTTTGTTTGGTTCATCCTCAGAGACTTATGGAACTGGAGCGGTCCCAGAATACCTTCTGACCTCAACGGCTGCTCACTCGATGCCCTTGTGGCTCTCTGGAACAACTTGTTAGGCGAGGCCATCGACTGAATGGCTCCCAGGTGTCCGCTTGCCGAGCGTAGGCGATGCAGGGCCCCATGGTTCATGGAAGACCTGCATCAGCTGAAACAGGAAGGGAGGCAGTTAGAGTGATGGTGGCTCCGCACTGGTACTGAAGCTGACTGATTGCAGCATAAAACTGCGTTAAAAGCTTATGCTGTGGCTACGCGGGCAGCAAAGAGGAGGTTCTTTTCTACCATCCTAGCATCCACCAGATCTCCAGCTGAGCTTTTCTGGGTGGTGAAGGGGCTGGTCAGTCCGGCCTCCCTCCACCTGGAACTGGATTCTTTCGTTGCTTGCTGTGACATATTTATTGATTATTTTGCAGATAAAATCACTCGTATCCATCATGACATCAATGCTGCGCTTGATGCAGTGGCATTACCCGTGGTTATCAATGCCCCATCTGGTCCAATTTTATGGGAATAATTTTAGCAGGTGTTGCTTACAGGGCCGGACTTAGGAATTTTGCGCCCCTAGGCCCTTCTCAGGCTGTTGCCCCCAAGCCAAGCCCTGCCCCCACGCTGCGTGTTCATGGGTAGGGGAGTTCCATGTGAATGATACGGAGTGCACGCCTGCAGTGACTGGGGGTGCGTGCATGTGCCTGCTTAACAAGCATCCCCACTCACCCCCTACTTGTCCCCATGCACGGAGCAATTGGGGGAAATTGAGGTTGCTCCGTGGATGCGGATGAGTGGGGGGTAAGTGGGGATGCGTGTGCAGCTGTGTGCATGCCCCGCCCATGTACCAGTGCACCCATGGACCCCCCACCTGGCAGAGCCATGTAAAAAGGGCATGTAAGGAGCCACTCGAAGAAGAACAGAAGGTTGCTGCCTTGTAAACAAGGTTCTTTGAGATGGTTCCAAACAGTCTCAACACCCACCCTTCCAGCCCTGCATGGATTTTTTTTCTTATATTCTTAAAAAGGGTTGGAAGGAACTGTCATTCTGAGGGGGGGATTGCTTTTTTTTACTAGAGGAGGTCGAGACCATCACATAGTCTATTATTTGAATAGGGTGAGCATGCACAACTGAACAGGCATTTGTCAGAGATGCTTTAGGCAGATGGTATCCTGCTTCAGGGCAGAGGGTTGGACTAGATGTCCTGTGAAGTCCCTTCCAAGTCTCCAGTTCTCTGAGACAAAACAGAGATACTGTCATGTCCATAGTCCAGATGCGGGACTGAAGTAAAGAAAAAGATGGACAGTGTAATCCTCCAGATGTTTAGTGCTGGCCCAAGTCATGTTCACTTCTATAGAACTTGTGCATGTACTAATTGCTAGTGCAACCACTAGTCATCTGGAGGATCACACCATGGTAAGCTTACTGCAGAGCCAATAAATGAACAGACAGATGTAGCAGGGTGAGATGGCCCTTAAGGAGGGCTCACTTCCCTGCTCCTGTCCATCTTATTCCCATCTGAAGGAATTATAGCCAGAGTAGAAGGGAAGTTGACCATGGCTGTCTATTAGCAGAAGGTGCTAAGTTGGCTCCAGTCTGCATAAGTGCTCATGGCTTACCAAGAGTGGGAAGGTACAGGAGACCAAGAAGGAAAGAGTGCAGAGGGGATTGAGCTTGGGAAAAGAGTTACAGAGGTCTGGGGGGATGCCTGTGAGCTTGGTTCACTGAAGATGTTGCAACTCTGTTCCTTGGTAATAAACCACCCTCGGGAGGGAATAGCTAAAGAAGTTGGTGAGGCCAGCCAGTGTTTTCTGTGGGAAACTGAGGCATGAATCTGGGACACTGGCTGAAGGGGCAAGCTAGCTGCTTACACCAGCGGAACTGGTGTACAATTCCTCTGAAACATCCAGTGCTGTTTGGTCTTGGAGACAGGACACTGGGCTAGATGGGCCTCTGGACTGATTTGGTGTGCTCTTATTAGATTGTCTGAGTGTCACTCTATGGCCTCAAGAGGAGAATACTTTAGTGGTTAAGAGTGAAATTACACCTTTCTTAAGAGAAACAGATGTGAATCTTCTTATTTAATTAATTTATTTATTTATTTATTTATACCCCACCCTTCCCCAAAGGCTCAGGGTGGTTTACAAAAACAAAAGCACAAAAAGAAAAATAGTATACAAAATAATACAATAAAACCCCCTAAAAATCACTACCCGCCAGAAACCCACCCATCCGACCTCTATCCCGCCTGCCAAAAGCTCTGCCAAAAAGAGAGGTTTTACGGTGGAACTTCCGCTGGAATATGCTCAGGTGTGGGCTTTGGCAGACAGCCGGGGGAAAGGAGTTCCATAGCACTAGGGCAGCAACCTAGAATGCTTCCCTGTGGGCCCTTGTCGTACGCACAAGATTGGCCGGTGGTACCCACAAGAGGGTGTTCCCGGCCGACCGCAGGAGTTGCAGTGGGGCATGGAAGGAGAGACGTCTTTCAGATACATGGGGCCTGAGTCATTTAGGGCTTTAAAGGCCAACATCAGCACTTTGAATTGTGCTGGGAAAGCTATAGGAAACCAATGCAGACTATAGAGCACAGGTGTAATGTGCTCACGGTGACCCACCCCTGAAAGGAATAGCAGTGTAGGGAGTGGATGCTGTGTTGAACTTGGACCTGGGAGATCAGAGTTCAAATCTCATTTTAGGCTGCAATCCACAAACCAGTTGCTCCACTGAAGCCCACTGATCAACTCTGGAGTAAGTGGCTTGTGAATCACAGCCATAGTCAAGCACTCTCTTGGTGACCTAGGGCAACTTACTTTTTCTCAGTCTCCCATCTGTAACACGAAAATGATAATGACCTACCTCAGAGGGTTGTTGTGAGAGGGGCAAATCAAATAAGGATTGGAAAACACTCTGAGCACTGAAAATGCTATATAAATAATACCCTAGGAAATAATATAACAGTTGGAAAAATATTGACTCTTACTAATTAATAAATAGAATAGTGATAACAATAGTAAAAAATGCCATCTTCACAGTCCAAACCACAATGTGCTTTTAGGCTTAATTTTGCGTTCACAGGAAACCATCAATGCAGCTGCTCTGATCTTCAGTTCTGTTTATTTTGATTTTCATTCCTTAGTTCCCCATAAGACACTGGTAGTCCCAAAATACATTAGTCACTGTGCAAAGGAAAACAGCCTCGAAGTCATTGCACTTATGCTCTTCAAATGCTTTGAAATACTTATGTAACCGTCTGGGAAGTGGTAAGATCTGCACCAGCCAATTAGAAGCATTCACCCAGACCTCCTTATTAGCTACAGAGCTAGCTGATAGGCCTGGCTTTTAACAGGGGAAATAGGTGGTTGACTGGAGCTAGGCAGTCATAGCATCACAGCGGGGCCTTTCATGATCTCTCAGTAAATCATGAGTATGTGGCAAGTGAAAGGGGAAATCCAGAAATCAATCAGGCTCCTGCTTATGACCAAGCAGATATAAGAGCTGCCATACTGGGTCAGACTAACCATCCCTCTAGCTCACGCTCCAATAATTTATTTAATCAAAAAATTAATATCCCGCCCCTCCTGCCTAGGCACTGCCCAGGGTGGTGTATAATATAAAACATAAAATATAAATATAAAAACAATTATAACAAAACTTCATACGGGTCATAAACAACCCCCCACTCCAACCCTCCCACTACCCATCTCCCTCACCAATAATGGCCAGGTTCAGGCACCTCAGAAGAAATGTACAAAGACAAGGCTTGCAAGCAGTGACCCATCCCTAGCCATTCATTCCCCATTCATGCCAGTCAGAAGGCTTCATCCCTGCAACAACTTGACTAATAGCTATAGATGGGCACATCCTCCCTCCATGAACTTATTTAATACTTTTTAAACCCAATTTTGCTATTTGACATTCACAAAATCCTATGGCAGTGAGTTCCATAGGTTTATTGTATGAAACGGGCCTTCCTTTTGTTAGTTTTTAAACCAGCTGCCTGGAAATTTCCACTAGGGCTGAATCAGAGAAGCCCATTGCTCTGTGGAGAGTATCCATGATTTTGTATTGGTGTGTAGAGACCCAATGTGGTTTTTCTGCCATGTCAAATCTCTATCCTGACTGGCTCCTAACCACAGCGTAGCACCATTTTGCACATGTGTGATAAAAAATGCAAATTTTTGTTGTTGTTTATTGTGCACCTGCAAGATGGCATTATGCTGTGCCTAGGAGCTGATCTGGGTCTCTGATGGAATGGGACCAGATTGCATCTGGTTCCTGTTCCATCAGACCTGAATCAGACTCACGAAGCATATGAAAATAAGGAACGGTTCTTCAATTCAGCTCTAATTTCCACAGGAGCCTCCTAGTTTGAGCATTATTAAAAGAAGTAAATAACATGTCCCTGTTCACTGTCTCTGCAGCATTCGGAAGCTAGTCCTTTGTTTGCTATGCAGGGAAGCTCTTTTGAGCATCTCCTTGAAGCAGTTCCATACCGTTGGTCCTTTGTTACATTCCCCATTTTATCGTACAGTGTAGAGGGGAGAAATTATTTCTCTTTCAAACCAAATCATGTCATAGGGGGTGGGGGGGTGGAGAGCAGTTTCACTGGGGCAGTAGGCACATTATGCATGTGTAAGGCAGGACTGGGCATCATGGCTTCATCCAGCACCCTTTGGATACCATAATCTGTTTCTCCATACTAGACACTTCCAGGTCTAGAGGATTCAGGGCCTTTTTACACCAGTGTTTATGTGAGCTTTATCAACAGCACTAGCTGCTTTCTTTTCCTTGGCTTTGCGCTCTCAGCAGGGTCCAACGGCCAAGCCATGCCTGCTTCTTCTGGATGAGGCAGACATAGGGCGCTTTTAAACGAGACAAAATTCGCAGCTGAGCCTTTAAACAGCTGCCTTTCTTCAGGTTTGTTTAAATGCTTCACGTGGTTTGCAGCCGCATCTTTCGCGCGTCACGCCGGCCCTGGAATTCTTCTCCCTCACATCTGCATCAGCGATCTGCCGTCTTTCAAGGTAGTGAGACGGGTGAGACGGCTTTTGCGAAGGCTCATTTAAAAACGCCCATAGCCTAGAGAGGTCATAAGTTGCCTAGG
Source organism: Sphenodon punctatus (assembly GCA_003113815.1). Classification (NCBI taxonomy): domain Eukaryota; kingdom Metazoa; phylum Chordata; class Lepidosauria; order Sphenodontia; family Sphenodontidae; genus Sphenodon; species Sphenodon punctatus. The sequence goes on from QEPC01011391.1 coordinate 417,598, forward strand.
AAAGTTGTAGACTCTCTGTCCTAGGAAGTATTCAAAAGGAGGCCAGACAACCATCTGTTGGGGATATTATAGCTGTATATGTCCTGCATCTAAGCAGGGTGTTGGGCTACATGATTCTTGAGGTGCCTTCCAACTCTATGATTCTAAGTGCTCTGGAGGAGAGAAATGGATGCTAGTAACCTCTGCCCACCAACATACTCCCACCCTCAAACATGACTGCTTCTGATCATCAATGGGTGGTGTGTAAATGCGTACTGTGTAAATATGAGTCTTTATTCTCCACTCCAAGGCCTTATCTGACACAAGAGGAGGCCAGCTGTTTTCTCTTTTCTTTTGTAACCCGTGAGCTATATTTTCAAGACTTTTTTCATAAGGAAAAGAGCTAGAAAGCTACTGGTTTTCAAAGAGAAAGCTGAGATTCTAGTTCATGGGACCCAGAGAATTGGTCGGTTTACAAAAGTCCTCCTGGACCCTCCAGTGTCTTTATTTGACAAGCATGCTAAGTGGCAATGGTCCTCTGCCTTTTTCCACTGTGTATTATCTCTGATTGTAGAGAAGGTGGAAGAGAGATCAGGTTGTACATTCTGTACACAGCCCGATTTGTAAAACATGAATTGCTGGGGTCCAAGGCTATCCAAGAAGCCACACCTCCTACCCCAGAGCTTGTCAGAGCCAGAAAACGAATATTACTAATCATCAGGTAGCACCCCAGCTCCTGGACCACGTGGCCTCTCTACAGCTGTATGATGATTAGTGCAGGGGAAGGGTAGAAAAGTCTTTTAATGAAAGCCAAATAAACTATCCAGCTTCATTTCTAACCCTGAAATGGCCAGTATCAGCCTTTTCCTGGTCTGTCACATTTTGAGGTGCACACTTCTCCTGGGAACATTTCCTTGGGCTCAGCCAACCTTTGGTGATGGGGCTGAACCCTGGCAAGCCCCCCCGCCCCCTACAAATTAAGCCCTGTCTGTACAGTACCAAACCAGCTAAGAGAACTTCATCATCATAATGACAGCCTGTGTGACCCCCACACTGTGACACCCCTGCTGCTGTGGAAATCCCCTGAACCAGTCAGTCAACTCAATCCCTGTGAGTGCAATTTTGCCAGCAGCCTCAATGGTCTTAAGACTGGAGCTTGCTGAAACGCCATGTCTCAAGAGATGTCATCTTTTAATTTTTATTGAATAATACCCTTTGGCAGCCAGTGTACAGTGGCTAAAACCCCTTTTCTGGGAAAGGAAGGAAATGATTCTGCAAGGGAAAAGAATTTAGACAAATTGCTACTTATCTGGTAAGCGGCTTAAAAACAATTTATTATTAATTATTCTTTTAAATTTCTGGGCCGCCCTTCTCCAAACAAGGACTCATGGTAATTTACAAAGATTAAAAAATACAAATGAAATTGGAACTGACCTGGTTCCAAATTCACCCCTCCTATCCAGCCTCTGCAGACCTAATTACAAATAAACCTTTGACATGCAAATGAATAACCCCAATACAACAAAACTCACATGCTTCATTCAACTCACTCCACATCCACCCCCCAACTTTGTATCCTCTATAAAAATCTCTGCTCTCATGCCTGTACACTCCCTGCCCACCCCACCCACCCCACCCCTCACTGAGGGATGATGGCATAAACCCCTCTCCCCACACCCGATGCCCCAAGCCCTGTGTGCTTCAATGGGTTTTACTCCAGAGTAAGTGGTTTGTGGATGATCCGCCAGCTGGGCAGCAGGGGTAATAGCATTTAGCATGGGCACAAGACTCATTGAAATGAATGGGACTCAGACCTGTGATAAATACTAATGCCATTTATCTGGAAGATTGCACCACAAGAGGAGAATTTAACCCAGGAATTGTGCCTTTTAAAATATGTTTCTGAAGTCCAAACAAAAGTGAATTTTAACAGGATGCATTTAGTTAAGTCTCACAGCAGAGACACCCCCCCGCCCCCTGTTTAATTGGCACTCCTGTTTGACAGTAGTACTTTCTTCTGTGAGTGAATGGAGGTTCTGAAATTTTCTGTGTTGCATACCATTGTGGCCAGCAGTCCTGCAAACAGAACAGTGTCTTTCAACCTTCACCAATGGAAAGAGCTGCCACCCTTTTTTTGTTTAGTTTTTCTTTTAAATACTGAAGCTGTAAATGTCCCCTTTTGTGATGGTGATGTACCAAGATGCCTGACTGCGCTCAGTAAGTGCAAGGGCACTAAGGATAATTGGGTTGCAAAGCCCTGCATAGTCTTTCCAGGATACTTGCTTGTGTCATTTAGCGCTATTAGTAATTTAGCTATTTGCGCGAAATAGAGCCAAAATGGTTTATTATACATGGGTGGTATTCACATTTTTGGGTAGCCCCTTGGGTATCTGAATAGTATCAAAATGGGTGCTTGCATATGGGGTTATTCCATTTTGTTTGTGGTTTTTTCAGGTTTTTGGTTCAGCTATTTAATTTGTGGTCATTTTGAAAAACAAATGTCATTTCTGGCAAAATCACACGCACAGTAGTGCTAATGGATGGTGAAATGACATAACCAAAGTGGTCAAAATATTGAATAACTACATTCTAAAACCTCCCCAAAACAACCCGGAATAATCAAAACAGATACTCGATGGAGCGTAACCACATATTGGTTAATGGTTATTATCCAAACTGCCATTTCCAGTTCTGACAGGGTATATTTGATAGGTTCGCCCATTTTTTCAGGTATTCATTTCAACTCTTGTGCTAAATAACACAAAGTGACTGAAGTACCTGAAATTAACAACTTGATAACTGAGTAAACTCAAATATCTGAAACGAAATATCAAAGAGGATGAAATAACTGAAGTATTTGGATATGAAACATCCAAAATAGTGGATATGCAAATCTTGTTTTGGTGGAGGAGTATAACTTGGATATTTGGAGGACCATCCAAAAATCCAAATTCTATTTGCAAATACAAAATTGGTTCTTTGTTTCAGTTCTAGCCACAAGTGATATAGGACACTTTATTCTTTTATTCTCCAGTCTGAGTGGGTGTAGTATGCTACAAAACAAGCACATAACAGGGAGTGGCCGTTGGAGCTGGGATGCTTTGCAGAGTGGAACAAAAGAGTGAATGGTGCCGGGAAGCCAAAGCCTCACTTTAGCCTGGATGGGGCTGAGCTGTTTCAGCCCAGCAGGAGTTTCCAGGCCCTGTGCCAATACCTCTGGGGGGAGGAAGAGCAGATTCTACACACCCTTAAAGAGCGTGCTGATGAAAGTAGAGAACTATCAGGCATAAACCCATGATGCCTTTATTAAAATCATCTTCACTGGATTTCCTCATGCTCTGTAGGTTAATGACTAAGATCCTTATGGTTTTAAGATAATTCACTAAGTGCAAGTTGTATTTCCCTCCTTTCACATGCATGCATGCTAGGGTGGCCAGATATGAAAATTTTAGAAGACACTTATGAGAAATACAGGTTGCATGGCTGAACTGGAACCAATGCAGCCCTGTAACCTGTATTTCTCATGTGTCCTCTAAACTTTGCATATCTGGCCACCCTAATGCCTGCACACCACGCCCAACCACAGTTTACACTTGTCCTAAGGAGTCCTTCCACTCCCAGGTGTGAGGTCTCCCATTGTGCCGCCTGATGCAGTGCTATTGGGCACATCCTTACACCTCTATTTTCTCTACTGAGAGAGGAAGAGGATGCTGGCAAGCACATTTTGGTTCTTGTAAATGACCTAAGTACTACATCTTCCCTACAGACATTATATTTCTCTAGTGCTTTGTCCTGTCCCACTTCAATGACTTGTGCAACAAGTCTTCTACATTTTCCCTCCGGATGTTACTCCATAGTCTAACGTACCTTGATTGATAGGAAGCATATTAAACATGTAGTCTTTTGTTCGTTCATCCTATATAAGAGAAGTGTGTCTTATCCAATAGGTGTAAGGTGGTGGTGCCACTTTATTCGGCGCTGGTGAGACTTCACCTGGAGTATTTAAATCAATAAATAATTTATTTTTTACAATATTTTTACCCAGCTTCTCCAACATCAAGTAGCTCGAGGCGGCTTACAAGTATAAAAATTTTAAAACAAGAGTTTAGGCAAGAGTTTCTGCTGGATGCCGAGTTGGGGAGGAAAGAGTCTGAGGAATTCTGAGTACTTGAAATATATTTAAGCGAACTACAACAGCTAGTGAAAAAACTGTAGCCTCATCTTTTCAAACACTGATATTTCAGACATAGGTTTGATGGTTGCCATTAAGCAGGCACACAATATAAATCAGAGTGAGAAACCTTTTCCTCTCAGGGGCCACTTTGAAAATTAGAACAAGCTCTGAGGGCCATGGACAGAGGCACTTAAGCATTGGGGAAGGATTCAGATCCTGGATACATCCTTGAGCTCTCCTGCCTTTTCCCTGAGTTCACTTTTTCAAAGTTTGTGCATAGGGACTGGATTCATGGGCCAAATCCAAGAACTGGAAAAGGGCCAAATAAAAACTATTTGCATTTGGCTCCAGGTGCTGAGGTCCTCCACCTTGATGTGAATAAAATGGCTAAAATGAAATTGAAAACACTTAATACTGATATTTGCATGAGCTCAGCTTCTCAAAATATGGACATTCTGAAGAACTTTTTATCTATCTGACCTTGGTTCTGCCAAGGTGCCCATTGCAGTAGCTCTAAGGCACAGCCCTAATGAGGCCCAGGACCAGGCTCACGAGTCAAAACAGAAAAACCAGAAAGAAAACCCCAGAGCTGAAAAAAACAGGGAGGTGTTGCAATGCTGTACTTTTCCATAGAAATTAAGGGCAACAACAATGTTGATGAGTCACTGAGGTTTCACAAATCCTGGTCCTGGTCATGGTATCATACTGAGACAGTTTCTAAACCTAATAGCATAATGATTATGACTGATGGTGGTGTGATTCTCCTGGTGGCAGGATGCGTAGTGAAGTCTATTTGGCAGGAAAGAGCGTCTGCTCCGTGGTGAGACTTTCAAAGATGTTTAGAGGATTTAGATTAAAGTGAATGTGTCTAAATCTCTTGGATGGCTTTGAAAAGCTCAGCCTAGGTCTATGGTGAGCAAATATCTGCCCATTAAGATTTTATTTTGATGATGCATAAATCAATTAATGGTATATCAGTGAGGGTGCAGACCCTTTAATAAAGCTCTTTGGGTGAACAGATGAAGGGCCCCACTGCTCAGACACCGAACATTTTGCTGTTCAGACATTAAACTGTTTTAATGTCTGAACATGTCTGTTTTTAATGTCTGTTTTTATAACTGTTGTAAATGTTTTTAAAAGCTGTTGTTTTTAAAAACAAATTGTTAGTCGCCCCAAGCTGCTTGCAGGAGGGGCGGGGTATAAATATATTAAATAAATAAATAAATAAATAAATAATAAACCCAGTGGTGTTCAGATTGTCTGTTCCATGTACTTTCTCTTTCCAGTTTGCTCTTTCCTGAAAACCTCCTTCAAGTCACCTTCAAGTCCACTCTGTGGATACAATAATGTCCTCCATCCACTTCCTGGATGGGCTGCTGTCCTCCACTTGAGCAAGTGTAGCAGCTATGCCTAAAATCTACAGAAAAAGAAAATAATTAAAAAATTACTGTGTACGCACAAATGGCCGCCAGACCATTACGTGCAACTGCACCCATTTCCAAAATAGCAACAGCAGTCTGCGCACGCACAGTGGCTATTTTGCGCCTGTGCAGAGCGGCTGCCTTTTTCCAAAATGACAGTGACACTGCTGCCGCCATTTTGGAAAAGGGTGCACATGCGCAGAATGGTCTGGTGGCCATTTCACGCATGTGCAGGTTATTAAAAGTTATTTTAAAGTTTTTTATTGATTTAAATACGAATCCATAATATGGATCTGTATTTAAATCCGGAAATTGCAGGATCCAAACCGAAAACAGAACCAAACTGCAATTTCCTCTGGTGGACTGCCCCATCTCTCTTGTTAAATTATTCCATTGCCTATGTAGCTGTCCTGATCGTTGGAAAATTCTTCTTAATGTTTAGTCTAACCATTTTCTCTTTTAATTTAAGTCCATCACCTTTAGTCCTATCTTGAATGATCAGAGAAAACAACAGGGTAGAACCATGATGCAAGGGCTCCAAAATCAAGTCTGAACCAAGTCCAACTGCTCTGAGACTGACTTGAGGTGGTTCCGAGGCAGCCAGTTTGTACCGCAAGTTTCCCCGCCCCCACAGAGTGTTGTGATGTCATTTTGCTTGGTGGAGATGTGGGTCAGGAAAGGGGTGAGGCTAAGCTATTTCCTGAAATGGCCTTGCATTCAGGGAGCACAGAGGGTATTTTCAGACATGACGTGGCCTGTATTGGCCTCGTCACAGAATCCCCTTTTGATTCCCCGCTGGGATCAAACTGGCACGTCCAAGGTCTTGCTCACGGGGGTGGGGAGGGGGTGGGGAATCGCATTCACCACGCAATCGGAGATGGACCAGGCAGGACTTCCATTTGCGTGGTGAATGTGATTCCCCCCATGATTCACGGGGGTGAACATCTGGGGGGGAACTTCCGTTCCACCCATCAGATGTTACAGGATCACGATCACCATGTGGGGATCCACTGTGGTTGAGCGTGATCTCGTAAAATCTGAAAACACTCAGAGAAACAGCACTCCATGATGGCAGGGCCTCTTGGCCGAGAAGCAAAACCCTGTTTGAGGTGCTTGGGCCAGCAAGGCTCCTGAACTGAATCGGAGTGGACCTCTTGTGTCCAATCAGGAATGGATAAGATTGGTTCACAGGGCTTTATAACAGGACACAATTTTGCTTATGGAAACTTTTACATTTCTGAAACTGTAATCACGTCCCCAGGTTTCTTTTTCTGCTAATCATTCCTGGTTCTTATCCACCACCACCTGTAAGGGCTGTTGCTGGAAAGGGAACGTAGTCTCAGTGGAGCATAGGTCAGTCTCTAGGCAGACAGTAATCACTGGTGTCAGCAGAGGTATGTTCAAGACACAGCATAGGCTAATCTGGGTAGCCACCAGTTAGTGTAGCCAGTAGCGAGCTAAGGACCGAGGTACGACACAGGGAGGCCGAAGGCAGATAGGGACATGCAGAGGAAGCAGGGGACTGTGCTGGTAAGCCACTGAGTGCTTGGGGTGTTCTTGCAGGCTTCTTTCTATGGTGTCCACATAAACCCAACATGATAAATACAAGCAAATAAAATCAATTAAAATCAAATACAAAATTCACTATCCCTGCCTGCCAAATGCCAGTCAAAAATAGAAAACTCTTACATTGCCTCCCAAAGATGAGCAGGCTTAGGGTGCTTTTAGACAAGTACCCCCACCCAGTATGCTTGTGTAGGGCCGCATTGGCACCCTATGCAGTCCTGCAACATGCATGATGGGTGGGTGATTGGTGGGTAATGGGGTGGGGAGGTGCTTGTATAAAAACACCCATAGACAAACTGCCAGGGGAGAGAGTTCCATAACTGGAGGGCAGTCACTGAGAACACCTTGCTGTGTGCTCTTTAGGGCTATTAAGCACCATGCTGTTGTGGAATGTCAAAGGGGAGTGCATTTCCCAGGTAAATCAATTCAAATACCTGGGGGTTACCTTTGCCTCCACTGCCAATTGGAATTTGCACCATGAGCATGTGAAAGTGCAAGCCAGGCATTCTGCTGCAGCCATGTTCAAATTTTATTTCGTCCACGGGGGGAAGATGGCAGTGCCTGCCTTAAGATTATTTGAGGCTAAGGTACTGAGTCAGGCCTTATATGCTGCCCCGGTTTGGTCTCTTGATGCACTAGATAAATTAGAGTGCATCCAGAACTCCTTTCTGGCCTCTCTGTTGGGTATTCCACGCGGCTCGCCACAGGTTATATCCAGGAAAGAGACGATTTTTCCAACAGTGAAGGTATATGCCCTCCAGTGTATTATCAACTACTGGATGAAGGTGGCGGGGCTCCCTGAGGCCGGAAAATCTCTGCTGGTTATGGCTCGTGATTCGGGTCTATTAAATCCCTGGTTATCTCGGGTCTCACATTTGATCCATCTACTCAGCCTCTCTCCTGAGATCTGGAGAAGAGTAGGTTCTAAAGTCTTTAAGAAATTAGTACAACAGCGAATGAATGACCAGCTTCTCCAGACGGAAGGGGCCTTGCTTGATGCGCAGAAGGTGGTTGTGGGCTATAGGCCCTATAGTGTGGCCTGTCCGGACCCCTTCTACCTCTTTAAGTGGTCGGATTCAGCCAAGCGAGTCGCATTCACTAGAATGCGCACCAATACTTTCCCCTCTGCCTCGATAGAGGGCAGGTATTGGGGCATCCCGCATGACCAGAGGAAATACCAGCTCTGTGAAACTGACAAGACACAGTGGGTCATATCTTGCTTGATTGTCCTACCTTGGCTGGCCTGAGGGTTAAATTCCTGGGTCCAGTTCTTTCTGCCTTCCAGTGGGCCTCTAGAGTAAGACTGCTTGAACAATTGCTCTGCCCCTCTGATTCTCCTCAGACTAGGGCAGTGTCAATCTTTGCCCGCCAAATGATGATCTTGCGGGAATCTGTTTTACTTAAACGTGGGGTCTTTAGCCCCCATCTCCCCTAAGGATAGGTTGAGCTCTGTATGTAGCCGGCTGGGTGATAAATTTGTGTAAAGGCACTGAGGAAGGCATGGGAAGTCCTTTTCGGAGGCAGGACTAATGTGAAACCATTTTGGCTCGGTGGGTCGTAACTGTTCCCACTTACGTAGTTTGGGAAGGAAATTGTTGCGTATGGGAGGGAGGTGGTTGAGTGTAAATGGTGTGATGATGAGATTGTACTTTGACAACATTGTTGTGTTTGTACTATTTTATTGGTTTATTGTTAATATTGTAATAGCTGATGCTACAGAATTAAAATTATTCATTCATGCTGTTGTGCAATGGTGTAATTGCGCAATTTAGCACAATTGTGCAACACACACACTAGAGTGTAGAGCCAGTCATAAACAGTACTGCTGAAGTGACCAAAGTATTGAAAAAAAGTAATCAAAATACCAAAATGAAGAACCCAAGTTACTAAAATATCAAACATGAAATAATTTATTCAATTATTCAAATAATATTTGAATCTGGAAATGAAACAGGAAGCTGCTACACTAAGATGGACTCAAAGTGACTACATTTGTTAAATTTGATATTAATTTCAGCTCTACTCTGAAGCAAATTTGGAGCACTGAGCTGGCATCCCAATAAACCAGTTCCACATCTCCCTCTTTCACACATGTGCTGCTGTGCTACTACTACTACTACTACTATTAGAAAAAACTGTTGCTAACTGTTGTTTTATAAGCAACCTCATCAGAGAAGACCTCTTTAAGGAGAACAAACTTTTCTTTCCCTCTAGAAATGGTCCCTCAGGGTCAGGCTTGGAATACAGTGATGTGCTGTGAGTCAGAGAACTGGGTAAATGTGCATTAGGCACCTATACAAAATCCAGAGAGTATGTCCAAGAATGAGCTGGGGGACGGGACTCAATGCTGGAAGGACGATGTGAGATGAGGCAAGTCTAGGGATGGGCAGGCATGAGGAGAGCTGGATGACAGGCCCACCCAAGGCTGGGGATGGAGCAGGAAGGCAGGCAGCAAGGCTAGAGACAGGTAGGCTGTGAACAGAGCAGGAATGCAGGCTGGTAGGTGAGCAGACTCAGGGACAGACAAGCAAGCTGAAGGCTGGGAACAAGGCAAAGGTACAAATAGACATAAAGCCTAAGCATTGCTCCAGCTAATCTCCTGTTCTTCTGGTCAGGTGTTTTTTGTACAGCATCTCAACAGACACTGAAATCATGGCGAAGTTGGTTAAACAATTTTCCTAAGCCTTCACCATGCTGAAACAGAGCAGTTTAGTTTGGGGTCGCTATGACTTCAATGACTGTTAAGGTGCAGGAACAACCCAGTGTTCAGCCACAACAGCATTGACATTCTCAGCCCTTTGACTATTTTTATCTTTATTAAAACATTTACTATTGGTATTATTGTAGCACCGAGGTCATACTAAAGCCTCTAATTGCTGTTGACTGGGAGTTGCTCCCTTTTATGAGAAAAAGCATAGGGCTCGGCTCCTTAGGAGATTGAGAAAGCATAAGAAATAAGGTTTACATAACTGTTTTAGTATGTAAATTATATTTCTGGTGAGCTCTCATTATGCTGTTCATTCAGCAAGCCTCATTCATCCTTTGAGTAAAAAGCTTTTATTTCTCATCATGGTGTTATAAAGATGAATATTTGAGCTAGAGATGAAGCAGGTACCACTATGGAGAACAGTGAGGTAACACTTTGTATCTTCCCTGTTGGGTGGGTTGGAAAGTCCTAATTTGACAGATTTGGATTTAGAAGCAAGAACCCATTTTAGCTCTGATTTGCAGGGAAGTTAGCCATCCCTCCAGCTGGCAAAAAGTATCCATCACCTCTGCAAAAGGTGGATCTCTGCTGCTTCCACAGCTAGATTCTGTCACAGTGAGCCTAAACAGGAGGGGGTGGGCAGAACAAGCTGTCAGGCACTAATCAGGATCCATGAAAAGTAGGAAAAGTATCAAGACCAGGAGATTCGACCAAACTGTATTCACTCAAAGAGTAATCCGGGGATCAAGGTCACAGAACTGGCTGGAAGATCAAATCAGAAATCAAGCCACATTGAAGTAGCCAAAACAAAGGAGCATCCAGGGAACATATCCAGGAACGAGCCAGGGTGTCAATGATGCTGGGAGGACAATCTGGGATGGGGTCAGGACTAAAGCTGGACAGGAATGGAGAGCAAAGGCTGGAGACTGATAGGCTGGGAACAGAGCAGGGGTGAGTAGAGCTGGAGAAAGGTGGGGCAAGAATGGGGTGAGAACATAGGCAGTAGGGCTGGAGAGGGGCAGGCTGGGAACAAAGCAGGAAAACAGGGTGGTAGGCAGCAGAGCTGGACACAGGCAGGCTTGGACTGCAAACAGAGCGGGAAAGCACAGGCTAGCAGGGAGCAGCGCTTGTGGAGACAGGGAGACTAGGGGGGTCACGGGTGTAGGTATAACAGGGATAGGTAGTGGTGCACTTGCACCCTCAAGTCTGGGGGACCCACAGTCCCTGGTACAGCTGCATCCCTGGTGCTAAGCAAGGGAGACAGGGGCCCGTTTTAACCTATGTGTCTCTACTAGGAATGGAGTGGGGAGGCAGGTTAGAGTCAAGCAAACAAGAAGATGGACGACTGAGAACAAGCTAAAAGACCAGACAACCACAAGACCTATACATTACTCCACCTGACTTCCTGGTCCTCTCTGGTGGTTTTTATACTAAAGGCAGCCAATCAGGAGGCCAGGGGGCATGGGCGGGGAATCCTACTGGAACCCTATTATCATCGGCTGCTGTATCTTACTACCCATCTGCCATAGCATAGCAATGTGGCCAGGACTTGCGCTTCTAGAAGAGTTGTGGAATAACTGTAAGTGAATCTTTTTGTTAAATCTGGTGGCATAGGCATGATAAAAGCTATTATGGAGTATGGGTTTGTTAACATGGCTACTGCTGCTTCTGTTCTGATCAAGGACAGAAGGTGGATGGTTCATTTGCTTCCCCCTAGATCTATCTGCACATATGACCTAGTAAGTGGCTCTGCAGCACTAGAAAGGGAGAAAAAGGTAAAGATAAAAAAGGAAAAAGCTTCTTGCTGGTACAAGTATGACTCTAATTATCACTCAATTAAGCATGATGGTATATAGTAATTGTGACTACAACATAACCTTTAATTCTCTACAGAGTTGTCTATATTTTGAGTGTGCATGAATATGTCCCACTGAGGAAGGTGTGTGGACCCTGAAACACGTTTGGGATTTTTATACTATTTTGGGATTTTTTTGACTACTTATGACATGATTGTATTATCACTGGGATTTTTTATTACTTGAGATATGGTTGTATTATCATTATTTTATTGGTCATGTTTAATCTGATTTCTACCATTGTGTATTATTTGGGAACTGATTGTTTATAGTGTGTTATTGATTTTTGGTCTCCATCCTCCTTGTGGATTCTGGAGGTTTTGGCCATTGTACATACAGACTGGGATTTCTTATATTGTATTAAATACTGTACCTCTGTTTCCTTTGTTTGTGGTTGGGTGTCATTAGCCTTTGGCTGCACAGAGGTATTTATTGCTGACTCTGCTGAGGATCCTTAACCCTTCGGGGTGTTTTTGCTTGCACCTCTAGAGCCAGTAAATCCCAGGTCAAGCGCAGGAGGGTGATCAAGATCCTTGCACTCAGTTTCTAATTGAAGTGCCGTCTGTGTGACTGGGATTGTCTAAAATTATTGTTTCCCATCAGTCTAGAAACACTAGCCTCATAAGAAGTTTCAGACTATTGCTGCTTTACTTGTTTTCCGTTGTGAGAGACCTATTTTTCATTGCTTGCCTTAGAACTAGCAGGCAGGCATAAGCATCAGCACAAAGCTCTTGCTAGGTTGGAATGGGCCCAGGTGCAAGAAATGGACTTGCCCTCCCCTCATCACCATCCTCTCCCCTGTCCCACTCCCACCCTCCTTCCCAGGGTGGCCAGAGATGCAAATTTTAGAGGACACTTATGAGAAATACAGGTTGTAGGGCTACAGTTGAGCCACTGCAGCCCTGCAACCTGTATTTCTCATAAATGTCCTCTAAAATTTGCATAACTGGCCACCCTACTCCTTCCCCTCAGTGCCTTTCCCTCCCTCCAGTGGCTGCACCTGAGCCCTGGAGGGTGTGACTGCACGGCCTGCCTCGTGCTGCTGCCGGTGCTTGCTCTATCCTGTGCTGCCTGCCGGGTGGGTCCCATACGTGCCGCGTGCTGCAGACTCTTCCACTTCTTCTCAGCAGCTTGGACCCTGTGCTATGCCCCCCTTTCCCCTCCAGCTTGGGCCCCAAAGCAAATGTCCCTCCTGTCCATATGACAGATACTTCCCTGGCCTCTGTGTAAACACAGGGCATATGGAAGGTTGCTTTGCTGAATGCGATTGGCCAAGTGCCTTGATTCAGTGGCACTGCTGCGGATTTCCTAGAGGTGTAGCAACCAGCATTGAAAGACAACACATTTCCAAGGCATGGCAGTCGCTGCAGACTGGCAAATCTTGAACTACCCACACCCCTGCTTATTAAGCCTGCAGTTCTGAACCTACTTCCTCCAGAATAGTCCCACTGAAGGCAACTGGACTACTCAGAAGTACGGTTGCCAGTGCCACCTTTTCTAGGGAAGAAAATGCGATTGAGTGTGCTAATTTGTATAAATTTGCATGCATAGGCGTATGCAAATGTAGAAGAATGCAAATTTAGAAGACCATTTAGACTGTGCTAATACAAAAGACAGGGGGGAAAAGTAGCTGCAAAAAAGTTGAGGCAAAGGGTAGGCGTGGGGTTAGTGACTAGAGCGCATGAAGATGCAAGGATACATGAGCAGCCCCACAGGTCATGCACAGAGGGACTCCTGGGGCAACAAGACTTGTTCAGATTCTCCCCAGTCACTTTACAAAGACTCAGGTGCTGGATCGCCTGATCTTCTGCATCTTTTGCTCCTGTGATCAAGCCTTTCCAGTTCTCCGTAACCTTGAGACTCCGGGTCAAACCCTGAGTGATGGTTAATTAACCTTGAAGATTACTGGCTTAACCTTAAACCTAGAGAAGATGCTTGAAAGCTCTGAAACTCAGAGTCAAATCCTGAGCAGTGATAGTCTTACCCTGAAGTAAGTCAGGATTGTAGCCTAGGTAAAGAGAGCTTGCTTGGCAGGGGTGCTGGCAGGACTCAGCTCCAGCATCTCTTCCAGGCCCTGTTATTGCTACTGATCTTCAAGACTCCACCCCTAGCTGGATCAAGAAGCCCCAGTCTCTCACCAAACAGGGGAGGTTCCTTTCCAGCCCTACAATTCTATGGTTCTGTGACTCTATAAAATGCACCCAGCAGCACAGTCGACTGTAGTTAAGCAGCTGCCCCATAGAGAAAACATCATGCAACAAAGACAGTTCCTTGCCTAAAATCCTTGCTAAAGGTTAGCCGAGGTTGCATGAGGACACAACGTGCTCACACAGGCCTGTCAAACCAAGGGAACGACGGGCAACAACAAAAGGTCTTCAGTAATCCTCATCACCCACACATCTCAATCCCTGCTGTCACAGACATACTCCACACCCCCATGGATAAATTCTTCTCACATAGTGACACACAATACACACCCGGCACTCATCTAACTCCCCCACTGTAACAAAAAACCTCAGCTCTGGCCTCTGCAATAGCAACAAGCTGTACCAGCGTGGGGGCAATGTACACGGGAGGAGTTCCAGGTTGATATGTGACTGGTCTGTCTGGAGTTAATGTTTTCTATCGCAGCAGGAGTTTGAGGCAGTGAAGTGTGTATTTGGTATTTCCCAGGGGTAGAACTGATTTGGAGAGGTGAAGGCAGTAAAGGATTTCCAGAGTTGTTGAACGTAGCCATCTTTTTACCACACCTCAGAGAATCTCCCCTTTCAGTACATTCCTCAGGGCATGTAGCCACAGCACTAGCATTGAAATGGCTCAAGTCCCACTGAAACGAATGGAGTTGTCCTGTGCTGTGTGTTAGCACTGGAACTATCTGCTTGGAGCATCATGCTGTCTAGTAAAGTTTGTGATCTTAAACCTAGAGCTTGTTCACAGGATCAGGTGATAAGAAGCAATAACGCAGCAGGTTGGCCTTAGAATTTGTGGGGCCCAGGGTGAAGTTAAAATGCAGGGGCCCTCGTGGCCCCTTTGCTTCATCCCATCCATGAGGGCCCCTGCATTTTATCTTCACCCTGGGCCTCACAAATTCTAAGGTCAGCCTGCTGGGTTATTGCTCCTTATCACCTGATCCTGTGAACAAACTCTGGTTGGGAAATTGATGTGCCTGCTGCACCACCCCCAACCCCCCTATTTTCAAATACCAAAATAAACAAACCAGAATAACTGGAATGGCTCTCCAACAAAACCGGAACCAGACTGCAGTTGATTCTGTTTTGTCAGACCTGGTTCAGATCAGGCAAATCAGTCAGACAGATACAGTATTCACCAAAAAGTCTGTTTCAGGCCTAGGCTGCACCATGTTGGCTGCCCTTTCTGCCATGGGGAGGATGGCATGTGAATCAGCCTAAAGCCTTCGCCAGATTGTTTCCAAGAGAGCTAAATTCCTCCCTTATGAAAGTCTGAAGGGTGAGGAGACCAGATTGTCTGCAGTCCAAGAGAACTATCTGTGGAAAGTAAAAGCACCTTCCCTCCCACCCCTCTCCAACAACCAGGAGACTGTGGGTGGGTGTATGACAGGGAGTCAGCGGCAGCATGTGATAATAGGATTGGTATAGCTGCCAAGGGGATCGTTTCAGGAGCTGGGTCCATGCAATTCAGGCTGAATCTGGGCTGAGTGTTGCAAACTGAAGACACAGAGTGGCATCTAAATGACTACATTACATGAAGCTCAGCCTAAGCCCTAGCTTCTGTGGGCTTGTGGGAGACTGAGCACATTGCAATTTGATCTTCCTGTTTGAGCCGTACATTTAATGGGAGTCCAGCTGCTCATAAGCACCGGTGTGGTTTCACTTTAATTTTACAGTGATGAGCTCTCTACAGACCTGCCCTGAAATCATATTCTTGTGCAATTAAGAGTGAAATGGCCTAGGATGGCATTGTCCCGGGCTCCTCTTCATGTCCCCTTATTGCAGTAGGAATATAATATGCTCTACAATTTTTCATGGCCTCCGAGCACATTCTCGTTATTGACGACATCTTAATTAGCAGAGTGTTATCTCCCATAGTGGAGCAATGGTGATCCTCCCCCCCCCAATAAAGACTTAAGAGAAAATTACCTCAGTGGCACATACAATCCCGCCCCCCAGGCATCAGGGCTGCCGAGACATTTTAAACCCTTTTACTTTCCAAGCTGCTGAAAGGCCCTGTGATGTATCTGAAGGGGAACCAGCTGAGGACAGACACTTGTTTATCACCAGGGTTTGCATCAGAAAATCACAGCATGCAAAGGCAATACAACCCACAAACTCTGAGTCAGGCTGTCTTCTTAGTTACTCAGTGAAAGGTAGTTTCCTACTGATTCTAGTTAATTATACAGCTAATCACTAACTGTAGGGAATGGCTGGATAATCATTTGCATTTATTCCCCATGGGTTATAGCTCTGTCTTGGCTTAAAGCTCATAGAAATGAAAGTTTACTCAGTGTTCAGCTTTCCATTAGATTTCAGTCAAATGTATCATTTAGCTAGTTGGAGGGACATGTTTCAGAAGCGAGCACAATTGAATGGCGTACATGTGACGCAACAGATCGTTTGTAAATACAAATAGTCAATATTTGCAAATGTCTCCCATTCCTGGCACAATGTTGAAATTGTCATCAAGTGGCTCTGAATGTAATGTGGAAGCTGAGAACCATGTATTCTGAAGGCTCTTGAATTCAATGACTATTGTTGTTTGTTTGTTTTGTGGCAGTGGGTGTCTTCTTTACACACACATTTCTCCTGCATGTTTGCTGTGACATCCTAAACTTTCTGTGTGTCTAAATCACTCACCCAGAACTTAAACATCTGGCTCTTTGAACTTCTGCATAGAACTTCTCCCAGAACTTTTGTGTGTAAAAAGTTNGGAGGGCGATAAGTGCAGAGAGGTAGGGGGGAGCTTCATCTGATATCAATTCAATACTAACTAGGACTAAAAAGGTTCTTGGAGAGGGAGCAGTTTTTTTAACTTGGCGCTCCGCAATGCATTGTGGAGCAATGATGTAGGTAATATGATCACTCCATAGTAATGTGTCCCTATGTACCATAGAGCAGAAAATTCCCAGAGCGTAGGTAAAGTCTTTATGCTGAAATCTGTGTCTTTAATTAGGAGTAATTGACTAATCCTGATTAGTAATTCATCCGGACACTAATCAGGATTAGTTTGACATCCGGATGTTGTAAACCGCAGTGATTGAGGTTTTACAAATACCGAATTTTTCACTAATCTGTACTGATAAACTAGGACTTGCAGTATTCACACGGACAGCTGAAATAGGAATGAAAGCCTAAATTCCATGTGAAAATGCCCTGTCTCCCGGCTGGCTTTCACCAGCCAGGACAGGGATGGATCAAGTTCACAAATTGTGGCCCTCACAGCCCCAAGCAACTCCACCACATCAGCGGATGATACCTGCTGAAAACTGATCCCATAAAACTGAACCAGATGGGGCATTCATAACCTCAACTACATCCACTGTATCAAGTGCGGTGTCAAAATCATGATGGATATGAGCAATTTTATCTGCAAAAGTCGATAAACATGTCACAGCGAGCACTGAAAGATTCCAGTTCCAGGCGGAGAGAGGCCAGACTGACCAGCCCCTTCACCACCCGGAAAAGCTCAGCTGGATGCGTCTTTGCAGATGATATGAGGGTAGCAAAGAAACTCGTCTTTGCTGCCCACGTAGCCATGGCATAGGCTTTTAATGCAGCTCTATGCTGCAATTGGTTGGCTTCAGTACAAGTATGGTGCCACAGTCGCTCTAACCATCTCCCCTCCTGCTTCAGCTGATACAGGTCTTCCATTAATCATGGGACCCTGCGCCGCCTATGCTCAAGGAGCAGATGCCTAGGAGCCATTCAGTCGATGGTCTCTGCAAACAAGATGTTCCAGAGAGTAACAAGGTCATATTGCGATTGGCCGTCAATGTCGGAAGGTATATCCCCCAGAGCATTCCAGAACTGATCCAGTTCCATAAATCTCCGGGGGCAAACCATACAAATAGGTTCCACAACCTGACGGGGGCAGACATGCACTGGGAGACTGGTCCATCAGGAGATAATGGTCTGTCCATGACAAGNTCTAGAGTGTGCTCCCCCTCATGAGTTGGGCAGAAACCACCTGATCCAGGCCAATGGTTGCCATGAATTCTTGCTCCGCCCCCTGAACACTGGCATCAATGTGAATATTGAAACAAGCCTCGGGGATCGCAATACTACCCTCCGACACCAGATTGTCTGAAGCAAGTAGCGATGTTGCCATGCAGGAAGATGCATGGTATACCAGCAGCAGTCCCAGTCTGTCTCCACACGCCAAATCGATCTCCGTACGGACCAGTTATCCCTAAAAACAATGGCTACACTACCCCCTGTCCCTTTGGCCATTGTTGATGCTGCACAGAGTCCCCAGCTGGAACAAGGTCAGGCAGAATAGGCCCTGACTCTGTGTCCAGTCATGTCTCTGTGATACACACCAGGTCGACTGCCTGGTCCAGGATCAGATCCCAGACTGCGAAGGACTTATTAACGACCATCCTGGCATTTAACAGCAACAACACATGGCCAGGGGCCCTTCCAGCCTCAACCACCACATCACCTGATTGGGGGCAACGAGGGGACAGGCACTAGACATCTCATCTCCCTCTGCGATCGTGGATAGTGGATACCCTCCCAAGGGACCATATTAGGGATGTGCGAAGGTGGTTCGGAAGTTCGGAGTTCGGCCCGAACTCAGTCTGTTCGGACGACCGAACCCGAACTGACCGAACCGAACTTGATTCCGAACTCCGAAATGACTGAACAGTTCGGTCAGTTTGAATAGCATTCGGATGAGTTCAGGTGGCAAAAACGTGTCACTGGAAGGCAAAATTTGACAGGGAGGGGAAGTCAGCTGAGGAGCAGATTTCCAGGCACCAGGGGTGGAGAGGCTTGGAGTAGCGGCCAGCCTGCCCAATCACCATCACTTTTCTCCTCAGACCACTGGCTTCGCAGTCTGCGATTGACCATGGGCTAGGCTGCACGGAGCCAATGGGGCTTGCGGTGAGGNGTTGTAGACTTTTTATGTTAAAAAATTGTTTTATATTATGTTGGAAGCTGCCCCGAGATGCCGTAGGCATGGGGGCGGCATATAAATATAAGGAAATAAATAAAATATAAATATATAACCCCTGAAACACTAGCCATCACCAACTTCTGAAGTTCAACAGCATCAAACACAGGAGGACATTTGGTACCACTTCATTTGTCAGTGTGAGACACAGCACAACACAGGAGACACCCGTTCCAACTTACATCAGGCTAATGTTGCACACTCAGACACGCAACAGGGAACTGGTAGACTGGCTTTCTAATCTGGGCATAAGCATCTCCTATGACCGTGTTCTTCATCTCTTGGCAAAAATGGAAGACACTGTCTGCCAACAGTTTCACAGGGAGCACGTCATCTGCTCTCCAAAGATGCGAGGCAGTGTGTTTACAACTGCAGCCATTGACAATACAGAACACAACTCCAGTGCAACAACAGCAAAGGAGTCATCTCCCTCCTGCATCACCCCAGTTTCGCTGGCAAGGGAGTGGACCGAAGCATTGGCATCATTGGAGGATCCGGTAACACTGGCTCAAAGACAGTGGGTCACTTGCCACACTACTACACTGACGTGCCACCTGTCACCAGCAGCATCAAGAAGTCCCCTGTGGAGACTGTTCGAAATGTGCACAGGATTTGTCAGGCCCAATTCCAGAGTTTCACGCAAGAATGTCTTATAGAAATAACCAAGCCACTTGATGACACTATTTGTCACAACAAACTGAAGCTGTTCACTGACCCCACACCCAAACCAGCATGCAAAGGGAAGCATCAAATCACGTCAATGAAGAATAATGTTGAACTCTTCTAACGGCTGTACATTAGTTGTCAGACGAGAGGTGGGAACATTGATTCATTCTTTAAGCATGAGAATCAGGTGTGCCCTCCAGCAGTGTCTGATGGAGGAAAACCCCATCTGGGGACCAAGAGTGACCTCATCACATGCATGGAAGAGCATTCTCAGGCCACATCTGAGGCTCCTACTGCAACCAACCAGTGTCATTCTTGATGGAGCAACCATCATCCAGATGTTGAAGCCTACTTCTACCAAGAACTTCCATGAATATGCCCATAATATATTCATTCCATACATATCCTCACAACTTAAAAGTGCATCACGGCTGGACCTGGTGTGGGACAGCTACGTAGTTGATTCTCTAAAAGGAACAGCAAGACAAAAACGTGGGAAAGGAGTGCACAGATTTGTGGTGGCAGCAGCAAGCATGCCAGGAAACTGGCAAAACGTCTTTTGTGTTGACAGCAACAAAACAGAGCTTTTCAGTTTCCTGTCCCAAGCTCTCAATATATTTGATCAGGAGAGTAAGCAGCTTGTCATAACCGATGGGGAGTCGGACCTCAGCAAACCGCCTCTACAAGATGTTGCCTCACTTGCCCCATGCACCCATGAAGAGGCTGACACACGTATGTTGCTGCATGCTGCACATTCATCACAACATGGCCATCACTAGATACTGATTCGGACTGTTGACACAGGTGTTGTGGTGTTGGCTGTGTTTGCAGCACAGCGCCTGACACTGAGAAATGAACGGTGGATATCATTTGGAACCGGCAAGAGTTTCCAGTACTTGGCAGNTAAAAAGTTCTCCTGGTAAACTGCTTTGCTCCAGGCAGCTGTAGCCACTTGATTTCCATGGCAGCCCCTCACATCTACAGTTGCGGCTACTTTAGGCTGCCTCAGGCCAGTGTTTGTGTGAAGAATGCATTCAGGAACCGCCTCAGGGCTAAGGTGTGTGTAAAAATGCCCAGTGTTGCAAAGTAAATAGGAATGCCCCATCCAAGGACGGTGCTACCATAAAGGCACCAGAGGTGGACACTTGGGTGGCAAGTTGAAGGGGGCAATAAAAACTGCAGCCACTGCCACCCCTGGTAGTTCCATGGCTGGAAACTACAGTCGCCGCTGGTGGTGGTAAACTCCACAGCTAGATTGGGGGCAGGATAGGTGTAAAGGGAACCGGAGACATCCGTGCTCCGTTCCTGGCCCTGTCTCAAACTCTACTGGTTCCTTTCTCAAACTCTACAACCTCCAGACTTGCAACAAAAAGCGGTTATTAAAGAAAATAATTAAAATAAATTATTAAAGTAGAACAAACTCACAGGAAATGCTAAAATATAAAAAATAACTTGTTATAAAGTTTTGGTTTGCTTGAGTGGCTATTGCATGTAGGCAGAAACTAGTAAAGATTCAGAACTATAGACTGAACTTGTTACGTGTCTGAGGAAGGGCTCTCTGTGGCCTGAATGCTTGCATAATCTCACCAACAAAAACTGGTCCAATAAAATATCTCATCTGAATTACTTTCTTTGTCTCCCTTTGTTATATCTGACACCAACACGACAGCCACCCTAGTTCTCTAGACTACTAGGTAGTAGCACTGGAGCATACAAGCATGAAATGAGGAGATGTATTTATTTTCATCATGTCTATGCAGCAACCTCCTGCCCAATGGCAGCTCGGGGCGGGTGTACAAAGACATATCAAAACACTATAAAATATAAAACTTACTATAATGATAAACTATAATAAATATTGTTTTAAAAATACAAACAACAAAGGCCCGACAAAAAAAACCCTGATCCCTAAATAAAAGCTCCACCCACTACCTGTTCCCCTCACCGAATGCTTGTAGAAACAGCCAGGTTTTGCACGGTCTATGGAAGGAGGGGTGATCCAGAGAGAGACAGATCTCCACTGGGAGGGAGTACCATAACCATGGTGCAACCACCGGGAACGCCTGCTCAAACATGGCCACCTGGGAAACCCAAGGGACCTCCAAGCGGGTGTCCCTGGCCAACCGCAGGGGCCGACGAGGTGATCCCGCAGGTAAGTGAGGCTCAGGCCATATATGGCTTAACAGGTTGAATCGGGCCCAGAAGACTATAGGCAGTAGGGATGAGAATTTCGGTTTCGGATAAAACCAAAAGTACCCGAAAATGGCCATTTTGGATTAATCCAAAATTTCGGTTCTTTTTCGGCATCGGTTCTATTGGATCTTTTGAATTAATTATTGTATCGGATTATTGTGCACTTTGTGATAAAAGCATGATATTTGCTACAGAGGTAAACTAACATATTACGAACAAATCTGGATATTGAGCCATTGCAGATTTGCCCCCTGACAGCCATGGCAGCCATCTTTCAAAATGGCCTTCGGCAGTAAATGTGTATTTGACTAAATATTGATTAGTTTAGGAAATCCTATATAATTATAGCCAAATAAAGTGTGTGAGTGTGTGTGTGTGTGTGTGTGTATATATATATATATATATATATATATATATATATATATATATATATATATATATATATATACACACACACACATATATATAATTGTTTCATTGCAAGTGGAGGTTGCTGATCACCAGTGGTGTTGCTGTTAGCTAAACAGGATGCTGTCGAGAAGTTTCAAACTGGTTGATCCTGGTTGTCCAGAACCATCAACGTCCTCTCAACATCCAACAGTGACAAATTGGAACCTTTGCATTATCTGCCAGGAAGACACACCAGAGCTACTAACATGTCCAGCACAGTCTAAAAGGAGAGACGTAGGGAGTGGATACAGATCACTGGCAGAAAACCTTCTCAAGTTTGATGAGCTTGGAGAACTACTACAAACATTTCAATTGGGAAGGCTAGATGAAGGGCATGGTATTGAGTCGACTATGGTTGCTAACAATGCTAGTTACCACAACACATGCAAGCTCAACTACAACACCACAAAGTTTCAAAGAGCAGAAAAAAGAAAATTCAAGACAAATAGCGATGATGTAGCTGCTGCATGTAAACGCACCAGGTCACAAGCACAGAAAACATCCAGTAGTGAAACAGCAGTCCAAGATGCCCGGTGTTTCTTCTGCGGACAGTTATCTGGCACTGATGGTCTCCATGAAGCAACCACATTACAGATCGACAGCTGGGTACGTGCCTGTGCAGTGCTTCTTGAGGACACAGAACTACTGGCCCGCCTTAGTCCAGGAGATATGGGGGCCTTGGAAGCCAAATACCACACAAAGTGCATAGTGGGACTGTATAATCGTGCAAGAAAGGTCAAGACTGAGGCACCCACAGGTTCTGAAAGGGATCAAATGATTTCAGGAACAGTCTTTGCAGAACTGGTCATATACATCGAGGAAACATGTCTGGATAAAAATACTGCACCGGGCTTAAAACTTGCTGATCTTGCATGCCTATACATGTCAAGGATGGAGCAGCTTGGAGTTAGGTGCGATGCAAGAC
>QEPC01011391.1:455380-483717 GCA_003113815.1 Sphenodon punctatus
CTTTCTCTGCCTCCGCTCTCTTCCGCCTCCCTCCTCGCTCCATCCCGCCACGCTTGCTTGCTGCTGATTTCACTTTAAATCTCCCTCCGGTGGTTGTGTTGTTGCTGGTTGCCCGGCAGCGATGCTGCGTGCCTTGTCCCCGGCTGGGGCTCGTTTCCTTTGGTTCCGCCCGGGGATTGGCGTCCAGACGTTACTTTTCCTTGGTTCCCGGTGGGGGTCCGTTTGACCACGCTTCCCGGGATATTCCCCCAGCTAGCCCAGGAAGCGTGGTTGACATTGACCCCATGTGGGTATTGAGCGTGATGAACATCTGGCGCACGCCGAACAGACGTTTACGGCCCTTTGGCCCCACCGCGGGGTTGAGCGTGGTTCACTGTGGTTGAGCGTGATCTCGTAACGTCTGAAAATACCCTGTGCTACCTGCTAAATCAGGGGTCGGGAAAAGTTTCCCTCCCAGGGACCACTTTGAAAATTAGTACAAGCTTTGAGGGCCACAGCAGGGGCACTTAAGGGGTGTGTGTGCACAGGATTGGAAAAGGAGAGGCAGAGCAAAGTTCCCAAGTTCAAGAGCCACATATCAACTTTTCATATCACTGAGATTACACTCATCATCGCTTTCCCCCTTCCCAGGGACAGGGCAGTGCAGCTTCCCTGGAACGCCCCCCTCATATCAAAGCTCTGGCTCCCAGGCGATCTGGTGGGTTTGGGCAGAAGCTATAGCAACACAGAGCAAGCTCTCCTCCTTCCATGGCCTCCAGGAGGTTCCAGTGGCTGAAATGGCAGTGTGGCTTCCCTTGCTCATGAGGGAGCCACATGGACAAGCTCCCCTCTGGGCAAGCACTTTTTTTTTTTTTTTTAAATTATTTTTATTTAACCAAACAACAATTACCATTCTCACAATTTGGGCAAGCGCTTCTGGTGACAGCCTTAGTACAGGTGCCCAAGAGCTGCATGCGGCTCCTGAGCTGTTGCCCACCTATAATCTATGCCATGGATACATCTATTCCTGAATGCACCCTCCCATCTCTCCTGAGTTCATTCTTTCAGTCCTTGAGGGTAGGAACTAGATTCATAGACCAGATCCAAGAGTTGGGAAAAGGCCAAATAAAAACTACCTGCAGGCTGCATTTGGCCCCTGGCCCCAGGCCTGAGGTTCCCCACCCCTGTAAATGATTCACAAAGAGGTAACTCACAATGGGTGCTTTTAGTCTGATGGCACCCACGGCTTTGTTCCACCTCATACCTGAGTGGTCTGTCTGTCTAAAGGTGGCCATACAAACAGAGCAGAAGCAGCTAGGGGGTGCTCTGGAATGTCCCAGCGCACTGCCAGCAGAGCGGGCTGCCCAAAATCTGGGGCACCGGCCGGAGGCAGAGCTGCGGTGCTACTGCAGCTCTGCTCTTGGGCAGGGGCTGCCCTGGGTAACACCATAGAGCTGCAAGCGGCAGCCTAGAGTGATGAGTGATCTGCCTGCAGCTCTATGGTGTGCAGGTGGGTTATAGGCTGTGGCAGCTGCTGGGTCCATATAAGCCTGGCACAGACAGGGCTGGACACAGCGAATATGGAGCTGGCCACCCCCAGAGCAGGTCTAGAGGTGGTCAGTCTAAAGACACCCTATGAATGAATGGGTGAGGAGAGTTCTTGTCCCTCTGCCTGATAGTTTCAAGCTCTTTGTTTACATGAGGGGGAGATTTCTGGCCCATGGGCCAAATTCACCCCACAGTTATTTTTTATTCAATCCTTTTCCAATTTCTGGATGTGGTCCATGGATCCAGACCCTAGCTTCCTGCCCTCAAGCATTGAAAGTGCGAGCTCAAAGGGAAGGGATGAGGGCATGCTGGATATGTACGTGACATAAAATGGGTTGTGTTGGATCTGAGTATATTGCACAGGCTGCAGAAACCCAACATGCAGTCTGGATTTGGTTTGTAGGTGGGGACTTAACATCACTTCCCTCCACTACATCTATTCCTTTTGGCACTGAAAATATGAATTGATCAAACATCCAGATTAATCAATTATATATCCCTCATGCATTAGAGACTGTAAAAAGATAACCTATTTTAAAAAATACAATAAAAAAAAGAATGTTTAAAAAACAAAATCTCAAAAATTAGAAATGTAATTTTTAAATAAAATATAAACAAATTTAAATTAAAAAAATTAAATCAGCAATAACAATAAACGTAAAAATGATGAATTATGTTGTAGAAAGCTACAATGATGATGTGTATTCTAGTACATAACCGATTTATTGGTCAGTTAATCAATTGAAACCCACACAGTTAATCACCTAACAATTTAGGGCTGCGATGAGAGCTGCAATTCCTTCATTGGAATTCTTTCCCTATTGCATCCTTACACCTTTCCCAAAATTTCTCCTGCAACCAGAATGCAAACCCAACAAGGTTCACTTAACATTTTAGAAAACAAGGCTTCGAAGGGTTTCAAAAACGAGGAAAAACAATAGACTGATTTCTGAAACAGACCTGAGCAGTGCAGGTCTCAAGCTGTAAAACCAACATGGGATTTTAGTTACAGTCATAATCACTGGAGATTTGCTCTTGCGATTTATACTCTCGGCAGAAAAACAACACGACAGAGAGTGTCATGCAGTAGTTACCATGGCAACTGCCAGGAGATTGCGTGACCTGTTCAGAGCACTGTCTCAGAGAGAATTACCAGGAAGCACGTGAACTTTTGCACCTTGAAACGTTTCCCTGGAGGAAAGAGGGATAAATATAAATGATCCCAAAAGAGAATACCTGTCACGCAAAGCTCTTCTGCCACATTATCCTTCTGCTGCACCAGTGACAGCTTTGGAAGCTGCTTCGTGGTTCCTCTTCTTTCCCTGTTCATTTGTTTTAAAATAAGCAAAAGAGTGAGACCAGTTGATGTTCTCCA
This sequence comes from Sphenodon punctatus, assembly GCA_003113815.1. Classification (NCBI taxonomy): domain Eukaryota; kingdom Metazoa; phylum Chordata; class Lepidosauria; order Sphenodontia; family Sphenodontidae; genus Sphenodon; species Sphenodon punctatus. The sequence goes on from QEPC01011391.1 coordinate 458,283, forward strand.
GGCCTGTAGCTAATGACATATGTCACAACCCAATCCAAAGTAGCTAAATCCCTTCTTGACAGTTGCAAGAGACAAGCTAATAACTGAACAGGGCAGGAGTGGTGGTGTCTGATGATGGGCTGAGGATTTTATAATGTGAAGGCAGCAATGCTAGATTGCACTTGGAACAGGCAATGGGAAAGATTTTTCTGTCCCACTCTCTCTCTCTCTCTCTTCTTGTAGCACAATGAGAACCCAACATGGATTGGGGACCCATTAAGAAGCTTGTAATTCAACAGTGGTGGAAACCTGCTGCTGATGCAGCTGGAATCTCTCAAGCCCATACCTGACTTCAAAATAATGAAGTAACTGAACTAACTAATGTGAAATTATTAAAATGAATATTCAGTTCCATGAACAAAGCAGGAAGCAACTAGCTCTTCGTAGTTGCTTTGCTGGAATGGAAATTAATCTGTCCAATGTGACCAATTTGGTGTTCTTTGCAAATATTTGTTTCAGCCCTACACCTCACAGCACCAGGATGGTCAATCTCAAATTTTCAAAAATCACAAGTCATGGCAGTTTGACTTAAAAATCATGGCATTTTTAAAAACAATAAAGTTTTGTTTCCTGGTTTCTGAACCTTTAGGATACACACTGCCATCACTTTTTCAGGTTTTTCTCCTGACACCGTGAGGACTATAAATTTCTTTTTAATATAAATAATGAAAGCTGAGATTCTCATGATTTTATCATGAGTCTGACAAGTCTGATCCTTCCTGTAACCTGTAAAACAACAAGGTTCACAATAAAATTGTGTAGGCCCTAATAGCTTTACCAGCCAGGGTGAAAGTGGAGAGTCATGCTAACTCTTCCTAAGTTTCTCTGATGTCAAACCAAATTCAAAATCATCTCCCTTCACTGTCCCTCACCCCATCCTGCCTCTAAATGTCTGCATTTGAGGAAGTCCCTCTCCTCACCCACCCCTCAGGGCAGCTCCAGTGGGCAACCCTGCAGCAAAAGAGCTGAGCCGAATATCTGTGGCGAGTATTGCATCTGACAATTTACCCACTTCAGTCTGGTTCGATGAAGTGGATACAAACCGTTATTCTATTCATACTTCATTTCCTAAAATTAATATTAATTTCAGTTATTTCAGTTTGGTCATTTCAGTTCCTTCAGTGGGTGCTTTTTTATGTGATGGTGCTGAGCACCACTACGCTTCAATCCTACTCAGAGCGAGGGACCTCAAGCTGGGCAGGATTTGGCCCAGCTGTCAAACAAATGTGATGGTGGGCTGGGCCGCGGAGGGGGCGGGGAGATGCTGGTGTGACATGCGGACATGTATCTGCACAGCCCCGCCCCCCACGCTGCCAGGAGCGCCCTGCCCCTCTCCTTGATGGGTGGCTACAGCAGCCTGTGAGGACTCCATGGCTGCCCAGAACTGATGTGAACCCAGAACAGGGTGAGTGCAAGCAGGACAACAAATGTTATGTCCCGCTTTACCCTGGTCCGGAGACCCTTGCATGGGCTATGGCAGTACTAAGTGCGGGCTGTTCCTTGGGGATGATCCCAAGGAACAGCCCAGGCTAGGTGCTGCCATGGCTCGTGCAAACCCGGGTTCTGGCCCAGGCCAACATCTGGTGGCTGGTTTTAGATGTGACAGCACCACAGATTTCCATGCTTGGGTCTAAAAACATCCGAGGTTTCAATCACGATGATATTTTGTTTGTCATTTTGACGCGATTAGTGCTTTAAATTGTTGAAAAGTTCTATTTTACTTATAATTTCTAGGGATGGGCGAACAGAACGCGGTTCAGATGTTCGGATGTTCAGTTCGAAACCCGAGCTCGGGTTCGAAACCCGAGTTCGGGTTCGATGGTTCGGTTCAGCCAAGTTCGGTTTGGCCGAACTTGGCCAAACATTCAAAAATAGCAAAATCGAAACTGAAACGAAATCGAAACTGAAACCTGATTTTTTGGCCCTGGAAAGACGTTTTCCTGCCTCCGAACTCGTCTGAACACGACCAAAATGTTCGGCCGTTCGAGAGTTCGATTCTGCCATTCGGTTCGGATGTCCAAACAGACTGAGTTTGGTCCGAACTCCGAACATCCGAATCAATCACCTATTCCTAATAATTTCATGGGGTGTGGCTCCCATGTGATAAGGGGCATGGCTTTAGTGGGACATTTTGTCAGTCAGGAGCTTTGTTGTTCCCTTTGTCACTAAAGGAGTAAGCATCACCTGTTGTACATGGAAAGGAGCACGGAGCTTGGGCAGAGTGGTCTTCTGCACGGATAGTGTTGTCCGAGCTAGCTTTGGCACAAGTTCCATCAGGGAATGGGACTTATGCCTGTGCTAACTGCTAGCTTGTGTGCTATCCTCCAGATGATTGTGCTATGAATACAGAGGTCTGAATTTAGCCCATTAATTTCTCTTTTTTGCACCAGCAAGCTGCTGTCTACCATGGAGGCATCACTTCCAAAACCAGAACATTTCAGCTGGTGGTGAGATTTCCTTTTGAATTGTCTGTATCTGAGGATCTATGTAAAAATAGCAGCATGGTTATTTAAGCCAGAGCTGGTTGTGTTCCTGCAGTCAGGTAGGTCAACGAGAGATTTCCTTAAAATCTCAACAATGTCTATTCCACAGCGGCCAAAGATCTATTAAAAACTACCCGGGAAAGAAAACAACCATACGAAAGTATAACCTCTTCAAAGAAAATAACTCCCTCGAGAATTTGAATGGAGTCTGGCCTCAGCAAGGTATCATTTACATCCTGTTTACTGCAAAAGTACAATGACTTGAGTCTTGGATCTGGGTCCCGCCCTTTCATGTCTGAGTCTAAAAATACAACCGTGAACTTGATTCACAATCGCCATGTCTCCTAGATTTGAAGAGTTTAGAGCCACGGAGGTCTATTAGATAAGGCAGGTGTTTAATATTAAAGCTGAAGGGGGCGGGGGGATGTCTATTCTGTTTAAAATAAAGCTAATTTTAAGCAGGCCAGGGTGTTTTAATGATTTGTTTTTGTAGTTCTGGGTTTACAGGTTTTGCTACAATTTGATTTGGATGTGGCCAGTCCTCCATTTCTGTGTACTTAATCATTATGATTACAACTAGAGCTGAAAGTATTGGTCGATTAACCAGTCAGATTAATTGAATGCTGTATTGATTGTAGATTAAAACAGAGAATGTAAACATTAACATACAAGCATCCTAATTTCTAAAAATGTAAGTTATAAATATACATTTTTAATTTGTTTTAAAAAATTAAATTAAAAACTTAAAAATCAATTTAGCAGCAACCAAAATATCGATGAATTATTTTGTATGAAGTTATATTTTAGTGCTGAACTGATTAACTGATAGATCAATAAGTTAAAAACAACACAGTAAATCAACTAGAAATTTAATCAGCTGATAGCTCTAATTATAATTGTTGTTGAGGCACTGCCATAATTACACACTAGACTCTTAGGTATGTATGCAGCAAACTCCAATTAATTAATGCTGACATAAAATATTGCCCCAAATCCTAGCTGGAAAAGATGAGTGACATCCTTAACCCAAACAGGTAGAATTTGTCAATAAAATAAATTTAAATTAAAAGGTACAGGCTTCAGAGAACATATACAGTCCAGAGATAGAGTGTGGTTGCTGTGTTGGTCCCAAGTGACAGAGAGACAAAGTGGTTTGAATGATATCTTTTATTGGACCAACTGCTGTTGGTGGAAATAAACAAGCTTTCAGACCACACAGGGCCCTTCCTCAGGCATGTAGTGTAGTCAGTACAAATATATAAAATGAGCAAATGTAGGGCAGGTATATATGAGGGGGCATGGAAGAGGTGGGAGTGGATATGACAAGGTAGCAGGTGGGAAGGGGAGTAAAGAGAGAGAGATGTAGCAGACATTTAAAAACAGTTGTAAAATAATATATGTTACATATATTTTATACAACATTATACTTATATAATATACCCATATGTTTGCCCTCTCTGTGTGTTTAGCCACGACCTATTGTGCCTTGGTCTCCTACAACAATATATAATTTTACACCTGTTTTGAAATGTCTGGCACATCTCTTTCTCTCTCTCTCCCCCACCTGCCCAGGCCCCCCTGATCAGCTGTTCCACAGGGCTGGGGTGCACGTGCTCCTCCAGGCCCCCCTGATCAGCTGTTTGGCAGGGCTTGGTGAGAGTAGGGGCTAATCTAATGACCCTGCCTCACAGCGGAGCTGGGCAGGCCTAACTGACGTGCGGGCTCTTGTTGGCTCAGATTGGCCCAGATGGGCGGCTTCAGCCCAGGATGCATCTCCAAGCTTTTTCCAGAGGATTCATCCAGTAGCAGCCTGCCTCCCACCCCGGGGCAGTCATGGACTCACATCTGGTGTAGGGCTGAGACAAGAACAAGTGTTCCCATTCTCAAGGGAAATATAACCTATCGGGAGTGCTTGCGGGTGTCCGATGGTACGTTGTCAGTTTCCAGTGATTCCACACTTCTACCATTTCCCCCATCATTTTCATCACTTTCCAGGACTTTTTTTTGTTACTTTCCAGGACTTTTTTTGTTACTTTCTGGGAAGTTTACAGCAGTTTTACAGCACTTTTATGGCAATTTCCAGCACGTCTCCAGTGCTTTACCGGTGCGTTTTAGTTTCTACAACCCCTGGCAGTGCACGTGAGGCACACACGGGACTTCGGAGTGGCTCATAGCAGCCCCATTCAACTTGCAAAAAATAATGGAAAATGGGAGAGAGAGTACGAAAGCCGGCAAGTTTCTGCATTGTGTGAATCTCGGTGAATGCCCTGATTCTAACAGAAGCAGCACTCTCAGAGATTTCTCATTTCAGGCCTACTCTCACAGTGATGGAACACACGTGCAGGTGAATCCTGGGCCAAAGAGGACCAACGCAGGCTACTGTTACATCTCTTTCACCCATTGTGGGTATTTTCAGACATGACGGGCCCAGAGGCCTGCCACGCTGAACCCCGGACCGGGATCTCTCTCAGATCCCAGTCCGTGATGAAGCCATCCATCCATCAGACATGCCGGCTCCATCACTGTGGGGAATCAGGGAGTGGGCTGGGCTGCGTGGGGAGGGGGCGGGGCTACGTGGTGCGACGTGCAGCCACTCAGCCCCGCCCCCCCCAAGCTGCCTCAGCCGCCCGCCCACAGGGAGACGGACGGGCACAGCAACCAATGAGACCACTGCACCCGAACCTGTCCCGTGGTTGGGGCCTGATTCTGGGATGGGACTGGCGAGCAGACATGTAGTGCCACCATCGCCGTCCCTGTCCCGGATCATGGCCACTCTAACCACTGTTCTCGACATCCAGCCGGCTGAAGGTCAAGAACTGTGGTCAAGCTTGATCCCGGCCAGGGGTTCACCGTGGTGAACATCTGGCTGGGACTAAACAGACGTTCCTGAAAACGCCACCACCACAGGGAATCCACTGCGGTTCACTGTGGTGAAAGGCATTTTTGTAACGTCTGAAATTACCCTGTGTGTCTATTTGCTGTGGAAAGAATTATGTATCACAATAGAAATGCCCAGGACAAATTGTCAGAAAAGTGGGGCACTTTCCTGGAGGTACCTGAATGAAGTTGGGTCAGGATACTTCTTGGAAACACATACCTCTTTTTCTTCTCTATTTTTTCTCTCTCCCTTTATTCCCTCATCTTTCATCTCTTGTTTGAGCTCTTCTAACCCATCTTTTACTCCTTCTTGAAACATTTTACTTCATGTGATATATGCAGAATGGTCACAACAAAAAGCTGCTAGACGTATCCTTTCATCTATGTATAATATTTGGTATAATCAATTACTTTAGGTTCTGTGTCTATAACTTCAGTGGTTACATCTATTCTTATGTTTAATAAGAACATCAATAAAATTTAGCAATAAAATTTATATTTAAAAATATTGCCACCAAAAAAGAGAGAGAACAGTTATGCTTCAGTGCCACAGAAGATAAACAACAGCCAAGTAGACTTCAGTTAAACATTAGGGAAAACTTCCTAGCTATAAGAGGAATTGGGCAGTGGAACAGGTGCTTACGAAGGTCATGGAATCGCATTCACTGGATGTTTTTAAAAACTGGCTGGACAAGCATCTTTTATGGATATACAGCGTGCACTGTGCAAGTGATGTACTGTGATATAGGGAGGTACAAAGTGTCCGGCTTCAAAGGAGGTGGTTGAGGGTGTCCCTTCTAGCCCTATCATTCATTCTATGATTCCAGTTAGAGCATGCATTGACCTACAGATGTGTAATCCATAGCTCTAGATGTCTCGTTTGAAGAATGCTGTATAGAATCCAGATGCTAGATTTGAAATTTATCTACCTGGATAAATAAATTACACATAATCATCCCCATCAATTGCTTATGTAGGCCAACAAACAGGCAAGAATCCAATAAAGACTTAAGTTTTGATTGTTCAACAGTGGATTGCATCGATTTAAACCAGGGCAAAATTAAGCTTCCGGAGTTAATTAGACCCTTGTGAGAGCTTATTCCTCTGCAAATTTGCACTGAGCTGAATCCATTTTTTTTCTCTTAAAATTATTTTATTTAAATAAGCTTTTGGTTTGTTCTGTTATCACTGAACAGTGAACTGTATGTTAAGCCATGCTCTGATGAACAGTTCATTTGACGTAATTGGGTCTTACAGTACTTCTGTTTTACTCCATCCTGAAGCATTCACATGAAGAGAGCGCTAAACTGGAGTAATTTAAGAGTAGGAAGAGAGGTGTGTAGTCCTGTGAAATAAGGAATACATACTCCTCTTTGGTTTGTATTTCAAAGTACCTGTTCATGTGAACACTTACTGTGAAAGTAGTAACCTTAGTTCAGTGATCATTACAACTCAGTTAGGGGCAGATCATCATCTAGATTAAATTACAAGAACTCTGTTTTATATTCAGCTGTAGAGAGGCCGGTGAGTCCAGTGGTTGAGTTACTAGCTGGAGAACAGAGTTCATATCCCTGCTCTGACAAGCTCTGGGCCGGAAGACGTGGCTTCTGGTGTGGGCTTGGGCACCAGTTTCATTTCTAGGCACTGGGTAGGGAGGAAATTGATGCAGTCCTACTTTGGTTTAATGGTGTTCATCTGAATGCTACCAAAGGGTGGGGATGGGGGTGGGGGTAGTGACTGAATTAAGTCAAAGTAGTTAATTTGGTTTATATTGTTTTGTCTGAGCACTACAGAAATGGAGTTGTTTCTTTGATTTTATTATTATTATTATTATTATTATTAACAAACATTTATATAGCGCCAGCAGTGTACATGGCACTTTACAAAGTAATAAAATAGACACGGTCCCTGCCCCTAGGGCTTACAATCTGAGAGACAGGAGCTGGGGGAGAGACATAGGAAGGGGAACAGAGGGAGAGACAAGGGGTCTAACATTCATGAAGATGCGAGGTCTCAAGTGCACGTACTTGGCTTGGTTACGATGAGAATGACAGCAGGCACTTCAGTTTACTTCTGATCACTGGCCTTAATGCGGCCTTACAGTCACTGAGGTCATGATCCACAAACCACTTACACTCCCACGTAGCCAGGCATTTTTAAACATGATTGATGCTACCCCGCATGGCCACCCAGAAGCCACTCATCCGACCACCCATCTGAAGGTGGTGCAGGAGGGGGATGTGCACTCCTGTGGGTCACATCAGCACCCACTCATAGCCACTCACGTCACAGTGCTGAGAAATCTGAGTACACTGTGTGGGGCAAGCCAAAAAAAGTGTCCGGCAATGGGTGCCCACACATCCCCTGCCTGCCTGTCTGAAGTGGGGCAGCCACCCATGTCAGGAGACAGCTCATAGGCACTGTGGGTAGGGGACACAGTTTTTGCAAGTCACAGGAACTGGCTGCAAGCGCTGGGGATTTCAAGGTCCATTTCAAATGCCAGCCTGGCACACTCCCCCCTCCCACCATGATTCGTGGCAGGGGAAGTGCACGGTGGCTGCTGCAGAAGCCACACTGGGAGCCGCCCATTAGAAACCCGTCCCACTCACGCCACCTGAGTGGCTGCTCCACAGCTGTGCCATTCAATGGCCACCGACCCCCCGCACCAAGCCTTGCTCATTTAAAGACACCCACCCTTGAGGGTTTCAGTGGGGCTGCTCTGGAGTAAGTAGTTTCTGGATCGTGGCCTAATGTTGCAGTGGATTTGAATAAATTCACTGCTTTCAATATTTTTTCCGGGAGGAATGATTGCAGGGAGCATGGGTTGGAGTCTTCTCTTCCTAACTTTTTCTACTATTTTTTCTGGGTTTCTTTTATGCTCCTTCCCATTTCTGTTACTTTTTCCTAATAAAAACATAATTAATTGTTTTTAAAATGAGTGAAAAAATCATTTCAGTGGAAATAACCCCTTCCCAAATTTCTCCCAGCCAACAGGTTGGATGAGGTTTCGCTCACCGCTTGTTTCTGCACCAATGAGTCATTTCTCATAAGCCAAATAATTCCCATATTTATTCATCATTTGAGATTTATAACCCACTCTGTGAAAATTTACAGTCCTTATCTAGCTCACTCTCATGACAACCCTATGAGGTAGGTTATTAATTATTATTATCATTATTAATTATTCCCATTTTAGAGATGGGGAGTTGAGGCTGAGAGAATGTGACTTGCCCAAGACCACTTAGTGAGTTCATGGCAAAGAGAGGGCTTGAACCCTGGTCTCACAAGTCAAAGTCCTTACAGCTACTAGGCTAGACATAGAGCTACACACCGAACAGATAGTCTGGATTAGCCCACATAAAAGGGCTAGCTGTTGCCTCATTCCCACCACTCCAGCATCTTGGGAAGAAATTTCTGTAGTTCTATGGACTCTTACAGATGGGAAGTTAGTGAGGGACAGAACAGGGCAAATGGCATATATTCCCGAGGCTGCATTCATTTTCCTATGAGGTGTTTAATTTTGCTATTTAAAAGGGCTCTAGGAAATCAGTCACCAAAGCCTGCTGCCAGATAGCATCTTAGGAATGCTATTTATTATTATTGTCTATATATAGCATTTAAATTTTTTTATCTCACTCACTCTCACAACTACCCTGTCAGATAAGTCATTATTATTCCCATTTTACAGATGGGGGGACTGAAGAAGAGACCAGGAGGAAAGTATGGGAGAGTGTTGCCCCCATTTCCCCTTAGGGGGAGACATGGGGAAATGGGACAGTGGGTGGGAGGTGGACTGGACAGTTTGGGAGTTACCCTGGGCCTCTCAGTGAGAGAGAGGGACCTGGGCTAAGTTGGGTAGGAGGCAGAGGACTCCTCTAGGTGGGAGATAGAGGAACTGACTGCAAGCACTGGGGATTTCAAGGTCAATTTCAAATGCCAGCCTGGCACACTCCCCCCTCCCCCCATGATCTGTGGCAGGGGGAGTACAAGGTGGCTGCTGCAGAAGCCACGTTGGGAGCCGCCCATTAGAAACCCGTCCCACTCACGCCACCTGAGTGGCTGCTCCACAGCTGTGCCATTCAATGGCCACCGACACCCCCCACCAAGCCTTGCTCATTTAAAGACACCCACCCTTGGTGGCCTCTAGGTTGGGGATAGAGGAGTGGGAATGGGTGAGATGGGATAGCTGGGCATGGGGAGGGATTTAATTTTTTTCATTATATTAAAGATTGTTTTTTTATTATTGTAAGCTGCCCTGAGCAACCTCTTGGATAATACAGGGTATAAACATATAATAATGAGTTGCCCAACTTGACCACCCAATGAGATGATCATGGCTAAGACAAGGTTTGAAGCCTGCTCTTCCTCATCCAAGTGTATGCAATGTCTGTATGCTTCACCCATGTGCTGTTTGACATGACTTCCTGTCTAGCCTCTCTTGCCAAGTCAAAAACCTTTAAAGCCCTTCACGGCCTAGGCCCTGCTTATCTGCGGGACCGCCTCACTCCCCATGTGCCCGTGCGACCCTTGAGATCATCCGTGGGAGCCTTTTTGGAGGTTCCACGGGCGAGGCGGGTGGCCACCGATGTTAGATCTTTTTCGGTGGACACCCCTGTGCTGTGGAATTCACTCCTGAAGGAGGCTCGGCTGGCTCCCACTCTCCTGCTGTTTTGGCATATATGTAAGACCTGGCTGTTCTGTCAGGCTTTTGGCGAGGGGTAGGGGTGGGGTGGGGGTGGGGATGGGGGCTTTCCCCACATATTGGGGTATTTTTAAAATTGTAATTGTAAATTGTTTTAAAATTTTATATTGTTTTAATGTTTTAATGAATGTTGTTCTCCGCCCCGGGCTGCCCTGTGGGCAGGAAAGGCTGGATATAAATTTTTTTTAAAACTCTTAAAGAGACTGAAAACAAAAATCCAACCATCCATGATGCAAGGCACCAAAAGGAAGTGTGGGAGAAAGCAAAATTGCTTGTCTGTAACAGCCAGTTCCAAAAATTCACTAGAGCTTGTACTTTCTCCAGCAAAAAAACCCCATAGAGGGGTCGTGTGTCATGTTTAGACAGGAGGGGTTATTAAAACTCCTGCCAAGTAAGTTTAAAAAAAAACAAAAACACAAAAAACCTTTCTAACTGCCATACTAACACATATGCCAGGAAATTTATAAGCACTACAATGCAAAATTCTGAAACCTTCCTGGTGTTACCTTACAGGGCTAATTTTAAATACGTTTTACACTCCAGACTAGTCTGCAATCACTCCACGTTACCTGACCTCAGTCATTGCTTTTCACTCTACATATTTGCCACCAAGTATTATGCCATTATTGTTAGATGCAGCAGGTCTAGTGCATCCCATAGAGTAGCTTCTTCTTGTGAAGTGTCAGACTCGATACTTCATTTTGGTGTACAAATAAATCAAACATTTCCACTGATTTATGGACTCTAATAAACCCACATGCTCTAGTGTGTGTGCATCTGTGCTGTGGGATCTAAATTTCATATTCCATGAATGTTTTGATTCAACTCCATTTGTCTTTGAGAGATTTCTCAAATACAATGGTTGCTGGTTGGAGAAGATCATTGCTTCAACACTACAGCCACCAACGAAGTGACCATAAATGAAATGCCAAATAACCAAATAAACTGGAATACCTGAAGCAAAATACTTAAGTGGATGTCTCGCAAGTATTTTTCGTTTAGATCAGTTTCAGTGATAGCTCCAACAATGGGTGCCAAAAAGCTGTTTTATTAAATATAATAAAGATAAAAACAATAACCCCAATGAATACAGAAAGTAAAAGAGACTTCTCACACATCCCTATATGCACGCCAGGGAATTCCTACACCGGCTGCAAAATGATCCCCAAGCGGGCCCCAGGTTCTGCTGCGCCCCTCCACATGTCTGCAAAGTAACCAGCAACAAAGTTCCAAGATGGGACCTCAGCTGCTGGGTCTTATAAGATTCTGATGTACACACTCACTCTACAAATCCTGCACATGTGTGACCAATTCTAGCTAGTGGAGCTGTATCTTTCCTTAGCCTGAGTCATCCTCAGCGTCCCAATTAAGGAACCTTCTTTATCAAGCTCACTGCTGATAAGCGCTTATCATAACATCTCTAACTGGCCTTGACATTCTAAACAACAGTTACCATGGGATACAAAAAGTTGCCAAAGAGGCTTACGTAAGAGTTTCCAATTCTCAACTTTTACATTACATATATGTTTTTACATATTTATTAAACAAGATGGATTCTACAGCATATGCAGGCCGAATTAAGATATATAAGTGTCCACTATCTCGCTCAGCCGGTGTACAAAGGTCTTCTCGCAATCTTTTCACTACAGTGGATGAAATAATTCAAGTATCCAAAGTACAATAGCCCAAATAACATATACAAAATTGGATTTTGGTGGATGAATATAATTTACATACTCATAGGACTACCCGAATATGTGAAGTATATTCATGAATGCAGAATTAACTATTTGTTTCAGCTCTACTTGCTAAGAAGGAAAAAGTCACTTCTGACAGATGCTATAGAGAGAGGAGAGGAGAGAAGGAAGAACTGGGATGCATGGGGACACTGGGGTTCAGGGACATGGAATTTAAAGGACTAACAGCCACACAAGTGCTCATATATTACAAAAGTAATTGGGAACTGAACATGAAGGGGAACTGAGGGTATATTACCTCTCACTATTCCTCAGGCCAGTAAGTGGTAATTATCACTTGCTTCCACCCACGTAACATGTGAGCACTACAGAGGACTAAAGAACCGCTACAGAGGACTGTCTTCTAATGGAGGTTTGATGTAAACAAGTGCAATTGCAGCAGTCTTCCATGTGGGTACAGGGGTGGTGATTCATAAACCACTTACTCCGGAGTAATCCCATTGAAGCTCTGAGGACTGCAATGAGAGTACTACAGAATAAGTGGTATGTGGATTGCAGCCTGGTTGAGATGCAAGTCCAACTGGTGCTTCTAATGAAGATGAAAGAACAGCATAGACCAGGTGAAAAGAAAAGAAATAGCAAGGTCAAGGGTGTAGTTACCGTGGAGTAAGTGGGCTCAGTTGACCCTGGGCCCTAGACTCAGGGGAGGCCCTTTGCAAGCAGCCCGAGCACCACTAGGAAATTTTCAGAGACCGCAATCCCAAAACCCCTGCACATGGAATCTGCATGGGATCCTTGCGGGTCCCATGCAGCACAATGTCCCTACAATGGACTTGCATGTAAGTTGCATGCATGTGTGCACGCACAGCTTGTGCGGGGCATGGGACCAGTCCCACCGTGGGAGGGGGAAGGGAGCAGGGCCCAGTACTCTGCCCCTAGCCACTCTCAACATTTCCTAGTGGTGCTCATGCTACGGTCTGCTTGCCAAGAGCTCCACCAAGAAGGAATTTTTCAGAGTCGACAGTGGTGGAGTGCTGGCCTCATCGACTCTTCAAATTGCCTTTCTAATGGTGTTGCTGCCATGCCAGGGGGCTTCATTGGCAGCAAGGGCAGCACTGCGATCTTTGATGAAGGAGGCTGAGGTTGCTTCGGAAGACCCTTCCCCCTTAGGCGGGTCCATAATTGGGACATTATCCTGGACCTACCACAGTCTTGCTATGCCACTGAACAAGGTGCCAACATGTGATACATTCATGTAGACACTAATACTCTTCCTTCCCTTCTCTGTAATAGCACAGTAGCTAGAGCTGAAAGCAGATACCTGCAAAACCAGTAGCCTCAGGTACCAATTGGTACCTGACTGCAACCCAATTTGAGTAACCGATGTCCCAGAATGTTGACTTGTGGTCCTGGAGAGTTGACTTCTGCTGCTGATTTTTTTTTTACTCTTTCGTCGGTTTATTGACTTCCGATACCTATTTATTGGTTTTCCTTCCCAGAAAATTGACTTCCTGTCCTGGAAAATTCACCTCCGGTCCTGATTTTATTTTATTTTTAAATTACTGTCCCAATTTTTCAGTTTTCCAACCTGATTGGTAATCAAAAAACTGAATAATCATTAACAGTAATCCGTAAAAATGACCACATTTTGGACTGCCTGATTGGTACCCAGGCAATCCATTGGGTACCTGATGTGGGGCCTGAAAATGCAGGTATTATCCACAGGTACTAAATTAAGTACCTGTTTCAGACCTAAATAGCCACAAACTGTGAGGGCTGGAGCTCTTTCCCATCTAAATGAGAGAATTCCATTCAATCGTCTCTTTTTAAAAACTGAAGCACAACTGGAAAGGTTCTGCAAATCTGCACTCTCTCATGAGAGAGAGTTTCTCGTTTAACCTCCTGTAGGGATTTTCCTCATGGCCTCTACCAGAATCTCTATCCACGCACTGTGCGACTCCTTTCAGGTAACTCTGTAGCCCAATTAAGCTGTGCCACATGAAAGCAATTTGGAAGCCGCAGAAGAAACCCCTGCAATCCGAGCCCTGAATATTTTCTCTCTGCAGAGGCTCTGGATAGGAATTGCTTCTGAGGTTTTGGCAATGTGTTTACACCCAGTTAGGTGAAGGGATCATTGTAGTCAAACTAAAGCGCTCTTGTGGGACCAGACTTTTGAATTACACCGTTTGTTGTCAAAGAGTGGGGTGGTCGAGTAGTCTAACCACAGGACCAAGAGCCAGTAATGCAGAGTGATTTTTAGTTCTCACATTGATTCCCCCTGTACCTTTAAATTAGGGTAATATTTAGAGCTGAGTGAGATGGGATTCGTGGGTATTATACACATTTCCAGATAGGCCTTTGGATAGCCAAACAATATCTGCGACCAAACGAGTACACACAGCCATTTTTTCAGGTATTCTGTTTAGATTTATTTTTGGTGGTTTGGTTATTCCAGTGGCGTCCTTTTCTTTTTCAGCAACTGTGCATGCATAATAGCACTGAAATGGTGCTACCAAAATACTGAAATGGCCCAAATAATTGAAATAACTGAAACAGAAAGCCTGAAATGAAATAACTGAAACACATACCTGACAGAGCGTAAACAGATATATTGGTATAACTTATTACCCAAACGGTTATTTTTTAGTTCAAGTGGGACATATTTGATTAGCTTACCTATGGGGGTGGGGTGGAGGTACCTGTTTCAGCTCTAGTAATTTTTAACTCTTTGCTCAATTTCATCAGTTGTAAAGTGGGGATAATCTACCAAGTGCTAAGCTCTCCAAAGAGCTGCCAGGATTCGTTAGCTGCTCCATATTTGGAAAAGCACCTTGAAGTATTCGCATATTTTTGCTGGCAGAATAAAATCAATACAGGTCAGGTCTCAAGCTGAGGGAAACTTTGGAATGGAGTTGTCCATGTGTTCACTGAGGTTCTGAAAACACTGCAGTTGCAAACTATTCTGTGTACATTATACTGCTGTGCTGTGCTGCCTAAGAGGCAAAGGATGGTCTTAAAGGTAGCTGGGAACAAGGCAAAATATTCCTTGGCCTCTCTCTGTGCTAACATGCCCCAGCCCCAGGATGCTGGTTCCTGTTTTATGACTTACTAAAACCAGCATGCCATGTGGTCATAATTACGCTAAGCATTTTCACAGCCATAGTGCATACAGTAAGACAGTTTTTTCCCCCAAGAGGAAAGAATATTGACTCAGCTCATCTTCCAGCAGTGTTTGTGTTGCTGTTGCCATGGAAACAGGAAGCTATTAAAGTCAGGGCCTGGGGGTGGGGGTGGAGGGAAGGTTGAGTGACGCACGGATGGGCAGTAAAACTATAAGACTAGACCATGGGTTTTTAGGAATAGAATAATTCCGTAATCTGTATTAAACAGTAGACGGTCCCAGGGCTCTTTTCTAAAAATAGCAATCCGCCCTGACTGCAAGGAAGTGACTTCTATAAGAAATGAATGTTTCAAACGCTATTAAAGCACATTGCTGGAATGGAAGGTTCTGGAATGACTGGCCTGAGTGTTGTCCCGCTTGTCCTGCTCAGGCAAAGATGGAGTCTTGTGAACCAGGCATGGGTGTAAAAACAGTAGGGATACGCTCCTCCCAGTTTGGGTCAGAGGTGAGTCCCCTTCTTAATTTCAGAAGCCCATATTCCTTCCAGTGTCACTAAAATATCCACCACTACAGGAGTCAGGCTGCTTTCACAAGACGAAATTAACAATTTTCCTGTTCCCACAATCTTAAAATTGTGTGATTTATGTTCTGGGCACCTTTCTCATGAAATGCATCTCCCACAAATTTTCTTTTTGCATTTTAGTGACATAACTAATCATTGGATCTACCATTCTCATGAGCACAAATTTAATGAATTTTTCATCCTCCTCCATCTCTCCTTCATCTGCTGCCTGAATGACCTCAGTTCGGGGTTGAAATCCACAAGCCATCAGCGGATTTAAATTAACAAGACGGTAGGGATGGGAGAACGCGGTTCGGAAGTTCGGAGTCCGGCCCGAACTCGGCCTGTTCAGATGACCGAATTCGAACCCGAACACGAACGCGAACATACCAAACAAACTGAACACCGAACGACAAAATGGCCGAAGAGTTCGGTCAGTTCGGATCGTGTTCGGGTGAGTTCGGGTGGCAAAAAAAGGTTCACTGGAAGGTCAAACATGACAGGGAGGTGTAGTCAGTCACTGAGGAGCAGACTTCCAGGCACCAGGGGTGGAGAGGCTTGCAAGAAACAAAACTAATTATCTGCCTCCCCCCTTCCCAACACCTTCTGAGCTAGTCACTGTTCCTGAACAGCAGGCGTTGAGTAGGATTTTTAGATTGCTTTAAGTTTCATTTCAGTTTTGTACTGAAATGAAACTTAAACCTTAAACTGAAACCTTGTGTTATGCATTTCACTGTACAGACTCATTGAGTATGTATGTATTTCACTACAGACTCCTCTTCTGTTTGTGATTCCCCCCCATCCCATATATATGGGATGTATATATCTCCATATATCTCCACATATATATATATATATATGGATATGGATATGGATATGGATATGGATATGGAATGGGGGGGATAGATAGATAGATAGATAGTAGAGAGTTGTAGGAGTTAGCTTAGTGATAGAGATAGCGTTAGTTATTTAGTTTTAGTGTTTGTAGGAGTAGGTTTGTGAGATAATCCATTTAGTTCATAGCATTTAGAATAGTGAATAGCAGTTAGATTTAGTGTAGATAGATAGATATAATATTAGATTAAAAAAATAAAAAACCCCATATAAAAACAAAAAAACCAAATAAAAAACAAAAGAAAATCATGTAAAACCCAATAAAAAACCATATAAAAAACAAAAAACCACCTATAACAACATTTCCCGAACAGCTGAACAGCCTAACCAAACCGCCAAACAGAACGGCCGAACCGAACAGCCAAACCCGAACTCGGCGAACTAGCCGAACTGCCGAACCGAACGGACGAACTGAACGCAGCCGAACCGAACGACTGAACCGAACGAGTGAAACGAACACAGTCGAAACGAACGGCCGAGCCCGACCTGCGATCTGTTCGCCCATCCCTACAAGACAGCATCAGACCTGGGTGAAATTAACAAGCCAGCAGCAGACTGCAGTGAAATTAACAAGACAGCTAAAGTTAACTATTCAGAAACAAACTATGGCTCCATCCTACTGGTTTGCTAGTTTCCAAGCCTGCTATTCCACAATTTTAATGCCAACAGGTGCCCCCACATTCCCAATTTTGCACAACTGTAACACCTAGCACTGTAAGAGTAGGAATTCGAAGCCCAATAATACACAATTGCTCAAGGCATAACTCATGGGATGAATGTAGAATAGTGCACTCACACGTGCAGTTGACTTGTGGGAGCAAATTACAATCCCACAATTAGCATCTTGTGTGAAAGCAGCCTCATAGGAGGACATACTTATAGCGTGGTTGACCCCCTGTGGCACTTTGTTACCACTGACATTTGAATTTTCTGCAGTTGGAGGAGTGGGCAGACAGAGCCACACCATTTCTACCAGCTGTTTAGAAAATTCTAATGTCAGTAACACAGAGGAGCAGCTATTCCTGCATTTCAGGTGTAGGACTGAGTGAGGCCCCAGGGTATGGGTCTTAGTGGGGAGTATTCTAGAGAAAGAGTGTAAATGTGTGCATATGTGGGATAGCATGTTTACATGTGATTTTGTGACAGTGTGTGATAACATCTGATTGAATTTGAGGATATGAGGGTCAGAGGAAGTGGGTTTTGGAGGATCAAGAGTAACGGTGAAATAACTGAAATGTCATATCTGACAAATTTACCCACAATTTTTTGGGTGGGACAGGCTAGATACAAACCATTTTCGTACCTTTGTCATTTGGATATCAATTTCATTTATTTATCTGTTTTTAGTGAAAGATTTTCGTTTTAAAGGTGAATACTTCCCAAACTGAATGAAATCTCATTCAAAGCAAAGCTTGTATGATTAAAACTCATGTGCAAATCTTCTAATACTCACATGCAATCTTACTTCTAATAAATCTTCAATCTGCTGAAGAGCCAAATGCGTGTGGGGGGGGCAAGGGGGCACAAAATCTACTCCTGTTCTCCAGCACCACAAAGCTTTCTGGGAGGAAAAATGTACATATCCATCAGTAGACATTATCCCTTCCTTCCCACTCACGCCTGGAACTGCTGCTGAAGTATATGTAAATTTTCCTTCCCAGAAGGCTTTGTGGTGCTGGAGAGCAAGGCTTTTTGTTTACTTTGGTGGTGGGGGGGGGAGATCGAACAGCAGAACGAGGGGTTAGTGGAAACAAAATTTAAATTCAACATGAAAATGTTATTTCTCAGCCCGTCCTATGTTAGAGACACCATGTCTTGAATGGTTGCCAGGCTTCATGACCTACTGGCAGTAATTCAAACAGATATCACTTAGGGGACTAATATGTGTTATTTCTGACAGAGTAGGTTGTGTACATTCATAACAGTTTTAGGGTGAGTGATTGGTTACTGAATATGGGAAACTATCACTATGGCAGTGCACTAGGCAGTGAGAATGTAGCTCTCTGCTGCCATTACATTTTCCCTGCTTTTTCCTGGTTGTACATCACAACAGCGATGTGCTGGTTCTTGGCCCAGATGTCCATCCTGACCCACTGTATCAGGAAAGCAATTAGCCATTATATAGCTGCGGAAATAGGGCTTAAAATACATGTTATGTTGGATGAGTGTTTTCAGCTTAAAACATTCACATAGTGTAACATTTTATTAAGCAGCCTCAGTCTTTTGGCTACCTTTTCAGTGTTGCATGCTGTCATAGGCCCTTTTGAAATAGGCAGTGGTGTACGGGAGGGATGGGTGTGCATGCAGCAGTGTGGGTGGTGGTGGTGGTGGGGCAGTGTACACAGTCACACACCAATCTGCCAACGCCTCACCGCACATCCCCACTCACAGAACAATTGCCATTTTGGCCAATTGCTCCGTGAGTGGGTGATGGGTGGAGGTGTGTGGGCATGCATGTTTTGTGGGAGCGCGCACACACGCATGCACGCCCACCCACTGGCCATGGCATTCACGCAAGTGGCACCCACTCATGAACACACAGTGAACCTGCATGGGCATGAGTAGGTGCATCTCATGTAAAAAGCGCTATAGCCAAGACAATTAAGCTTTGGGATAATTTCTGCTAGTGAAGAGCTGTCATTTTTGCAAGAGACTGTTTCATGTGTTTGGCTCTGGCAGATTGAAGAAAGCAAGAAATGAGATTTGTATGTGTGTTTTGATTAGGCAAGTCTTCCTTTGAATAGCTTTCCATTTTGTTGTTTGGGAAGCATCTACCTTGAAAAGCTTTTTGCTTTTCTTCCTAGTGTTTAAAAATAGATTAATTTTGTCAAACAAACACCAAGAGGCATCTGAACAAGTGAATATGCAAATATTGTTTTGCTGACAAATATGCATTTGAATGTGTGTGTGTGGTGTATATAGGCCGGGCAGAAGAGCAGCTACCTAAAAATGGGAGTAGCACTTTCAAGTAGGGCATTTACCATTTATTTCAAATCTAATTATAGACTTGGAGCTGATCCATCCTTGCTTTGAACTGTTGTTAGTCCCATGGTCCACAGGTATCCAAAACTGTTGTTTGACTGTTGTTAGTCCCATGGTCCACAGGTATCCAAAACATGAGTAAAGCTCACCTTCCCCTCTACTTTGGAGTTTGTCACCTACTTCGCAGACAAGATCGCTCGGATTCAGAGCGACTTTGATGCTGGATTTGGGGCAGTAGGCAGAGAGCGCGAGGTGGTGGAGGCACCGTCTGGTCCAACTTTGTGGGGGGAGTTTCAGGAAGTGACGCCAACCGATGCGGTGGATGTCCTGGGGTCTGTGTGAGTCACCAGTTGTGAACTCGATCCATGCCCGTCCTGGCTGGTGAAAGCCTCCAGGGAGATGTTGGGGACGGTGCTGGCGAGGGTGGTCAGTGCGTCCTTGCAGCAGGGGAGGTTGTCGCCTAGTCTTAAGGAGGTTGTGGTGCGCCCCCTGCTGAAGAAACCATCATTGGACGTGAACGCACTCACCAGCTACCGTCCTGTCTCTAACCTTCCCTTTTTAGGGAAGGTTATTGAATGGGCGGTGGCACTGCAGCTCCAGGCGCATCTAGATAGCATTGGTTTTCTGGACCCATTTCAATCTGGGTTCCGCCCCAGCTATGGCACCGAGACAGCGTTGGTGGCCTTGGTCGACGACCTCTGCTGGGCGATGGATGCAGGATGTTCAACATTTCTCATCCTGCTAGATCTCTCGGCCGCTTTTGATACCGTGGACCATGGGCTGCTGTTTGAGACAGCTGCATGACCTGGGGGGTCTGGATGGGACTGTTCTTGAATGGTTCCGCTCATTCCTGTCGGGGAGAAGCCAGCGGGTGGTGCTGGGGGCTGAGACATCTTGCCCCCGCGCTTTATCATGCGGCGTTCTGCAGGGTTCCATTCTGTCTCCATTATTGTGTAATGTGTACATGCAGCCCTTGTGGGATGTTGTGAGAGGGTTCGGGGTGCGATGTCACCAATATGCTGATGATACTCAGTTGTACCTCTCTTTTTCAGCTGACCCAGACGGCCGTGCCGTCTTGCTGTTATCTCAGTGTTTGGAGGCCGTGGCGGAGTGGATGTGGCAGAGCAGACTGAAGCTCAATCCCGATAAGACGGAGGTGATGGTAGTGGGGAGAGTGAGGGAGGTGGTGGGGATAGCGAGGGAGGTGTCGGCCCCCCTGATGGGGGGGTGCGCCCACCCATAGCTCAAGAGGTCCGGAGTCTTGGGGTGGTGCTGGACGCAGATCTCCGCCTGGAGCGGCAGGTGGAGGCAGTTGCAAAGGCTGCCTTTCGCCAGTTGCATCTGGTACGGAGGCTGCGTCCGTTCGTCTCTGGCCCGGACCTGGCCTCCCTCATCCATGCCTTCGTCACCTCGAGGCTGGACTACTGCAACGCGCTCTACGTGGGGCTGCCCTTGTTCCTGGTTCGGAGGCTGCAGTTAGTGCAGTGCGTCTCCTATCGGGGACAGGCTGTCGGGAGCATATAACACATGTGCTCCGGACTCTGCACTGGCTGCCGATAGCGTGCCGAGCCAGGTTCAAGGTATTGGTGCTAATAGGCCCTTCACAGTTTGGGCTCCTCATACCTCCGGGACCTCCTCGCCCTCCGCGCCCCAGAGCGGCTCCTTCGGTCCCCCGTGTTAAGCGGGGGGCCACGATGGAGAGGGCATTCTCGGTGGCTGGGCCACGCCTTTGGAATGCCCTCCCGGAGGAAGCTCGCCTGGCCCCAAGCCTTTTGACATTTCAGCAAATTTGTAAGACCTGGCTGTTTGCCCAGACCTTTGGGGAGGGGGGGGGTTTAGGAGGTGTTTTATCTTCTCCCACCCTTATTTATTTATTGTTTTTATCCCAGCTTATTGTAGTGTTTTTATGGATGGTTTATATTCTGTTTTTAAATTGTTTTTATGATGAAGTTGATAGCCGCCCCGAGCTGTTCGCAGGAGGGGCGGGATACAAATTGAACAAAAGAAAGAAAGAAAGAAAGAAAGACTTGGTGACTTTGTTTTCAGAAAGGGTTTTGTTGTGGTGGGTATGCTGTAGTGTATGGGGAGATGTTAGAAAATTGAATTGTTGGATCCCCTGTCCGCTTTTGTGTTTGGTAAGGCCTTTTGGAAACTAAGACTGATACCCAGCCAAGTTTTCCATCGCTGGCTGTGACATGAACTGAAATACCCTTGGACCCTGATTTGGGTAAGCCTAAATTAGGAGAATCCAAGTACAGATAGGAATGCGTTATTGGTTATGTTATTTTGATTTCTGTACTCTCGAGTATAATCTTGTACTGCATGCTTATTCATGATTTATTCATTAAACTTAATTTAACTGAACTTAATATGGTCCAGTGGAATTGCTAATCCTAACATTGGCGAGACACAGTTTGGGGTTAATTCTGTGTTTGCAAACACAGACGAACCTAGAGAGAGAGAGTCTGTGCTGGGAAACTCTGTGGCTGAAAAGGTGACAAGAAGGTTCACCTGTTGCAGGCTCAATCAGAGAGAACTGATCCAGAGAGAGCTGCAAGCCAGGGAAACTGAGTCATGACAGCCTAGAGTGGGGTAGAGAGCCCCCAAGCCCATGACAAACTGAAATACCAAAATGACTGGAAAACTGCAACTTCTCAATTTCATGAATGTATTCCTGTCTCTCCTTGTGTTCCCCTTTTCTTCACCTCCACTCCCTTGTCTTAGATTATAAGCCTGTGGGGGCAGGGACCTGTCTCTAACAATTGTAAAGCAGCAGGTGTATTGCTGGAGCTATATAAATATGCAATGATAATAATAAATAACCAAACCAAAAACCTGAAACAGGATACCCCAAAATGGATATGCAGGTAGCCATTTTGGTGGCAGATATTGTTCAGGTGCTCAAAGGGCTACCAGAAAATGTGTATAATACTTAAAATTAATAACCCTATTACCCATTATTATTTTCAGTTCTAGAGGCCTCCAAATAACATTCTGTTAAAATGCAGCTTGAGAAGAATCCCAATCAGCTTCATTTGTAAACAGGACACAAGTTCTCTTACAGGCCTTCTTTTTTTTTTTTAATTAGACACATATTTAAACCTAATAAAGTTGGGTTTTTTAAAGAGTTTGTTTAAGGGCTGGATAAATAAACCCGAGAAGCACTGAGTCCAGCCAAGGCTTGTAAGTTAAACACTGAGCAGCTCCAAGAATTTCCCAGCTTCTGTTTATCATCGTTGTGTATGTTCTGCACCCAAGTCCAGTGCACGTCTCTCATTCAGACACATCCTCCCTGCCAAGCCAGACACGCATTCCTGCAGTTAGCACACTGGTGCTTCATATGCTCAGGGCTTTGAGAATGGCAGCCTGTGGCAGGGGACTGCCTCATGGAGTTAACTACTTTCCAGGAGCAGGGCTCTAAGGGAGAAGCAACTGTCGCACTTGACCCTTCTGTGAACTGGCAACAGTTGTGCTTGGGCTTGCAAAGCTACTCCTGGAGACTAGAGCTCAATTGAAACTGACCATTCCAAATCAATGAGAAATCCTCCTACGTTAGCAACATTGCGAAAATTCAGTAGAATTTTCTTGGCCAGTCAGGAACCCCCACAGTATGCTGGAGAATTGGGGCTTCTGGAGGAAGCAGGGGATGGCTATATAAGAAAGAGGGCAGGTCATAAGGACTTTCTCACCCCCTTTCTAACATAGCCCCACCCCTATGAAGCTCTGCGATGCCACAATGCTCTGCAAGGATAGAGTTATGTCAGAAAACATATAAACACACCCCTTTTCTAACTTGGCCTGGCCCACTGCAGAGCATTGTGATGACATGACGCTCTGTAAGGGGTAGGGTTACATCAGACAGGGGCATGATAAACTCGCTGTCCTGCCCCCTCCAACATGCTCCCACCTTCTCCCAGCTGCCCAGGGAGGTTGTGGAATCCTCCTCCTTGGTTGGTTTTTAAAACCCGGCTGGATCAGCATCTGTCTGCAATGCTGTAAGCAGAGGATATCCAGTCTTGGAACAGATCATCAGATTAGATGACCCTTGGTGTGACATACAACCCTTCAAATCTATTGTTCTAAGAAAGAAGCACCTGAGATTGACAATATCCCAGTATCTTTCTTGCTTGGTAGTTATTTCAATTGAGCACCCTTGAGCAAGGAACATAGATTTTGATCATTTTTCATATCCAAAAGCCAGAAAAGTTAAAAGTTATTTTAAAGTTTTAAAATAAATGTAGTGCTTAAAATGGGTGGGAGCAACTGAGGAAACAAAGTTAAGATATTGAGAAAGTTTTAACTTCAGCATGCTACATTGCCCTATCACATTTAACAAAGTTAAGTTGAATTGCCAATGTTTTATTTCTGAATATTTTGCCACTGCTAACTATATAAGTATTCCAACTTCAAAAACAGGGTTTTATACTAAAATTGACCATATGACTTACTGAGCTTTACTTTTCTATAATATATATAAGGGGACCTCTCCAAAAGCCTTGCTACTGTGCTGTTCCTTAGCTCCTCATCCCCCAAAGACTTCAGAGTCCCCCTACCCCCCTGAAACTAATCTAAGCAGGTGTGCCTGAGACTTCTCAACTTCACGAATGAATGTATCCCCGTCTCTCTCCCTGTTTCCTTCCCCCTTCTTTCTCCTACCTTGTCCATCCTAGATTGTAAGCACCTCAGGGCATACTTCTCAACAGTCCCTAATTAGGAGTGGCAGTCCCTTTTTGGGTGCAGAATCCCACTGTCATTTCTCAGTTCAAAGTTACTCTATCAGGAGAGAGGGAGAGAGACTGGTATTTAGCCCTCTGGCACCTCTTTCCTGGTTGCCTCCAGGAAAAGCACTTCAGAGGAGAATGGGGAGATGATGGGATGAACAGAAACTAAGTGGAAATTGGAATGCTAAACAGGAGAGCCTCTGTCTGTCTTTATAGACTTGGAATTGTGTGCGAACATGTAGAAGGGCGTTTTTAGATGGACAAACTATCACTTGATTAGGAGAAAACTAATCCGTAAAGTGGTACCTGTTTAGATGGACATTTGTTATTCATTGATAACTTAATTCTGGAATAGTCAGTCTGAACAGAACTTGCTCTTATTCAGAAATTAGTCTCTGGGATGAATTTCAATCCCGTGGTGCTTTTCATCCGTGCTCAGTGCACTGATTTCTGGGATTGAAAAAAATCTGATTTTCTTCATTTTTTTTGTTTTTAAGTTGAAGAAAATGGTAACTAATCCCTTTGTTCTGCAGGTATTTAAACTTGGTGTTCCACAATGTGTTGTTTTTATTTATTTATTTATTTTATGAATTTGTACCCCGCCCCTCCTGCGAACAGCTCAGGGCGGCTTCCAACAATAAAATACAATACATAAAAACAATTTAAAACCATCAATAATAATGACAATCATATATAAAATTATTAAAAACAGGGCCCGGGACCTCCATTTAAACAATAAATAAGGTAGGGGAGCTTAAAAAAAAACCCCTTACCCCACCCTCCCACCCTCCCCAAAGGCCTGGGCGAACAGCCAGGTTTTACAACTTCACCAGAATGTCAGCAGGCTTGGGGCCAGGCAAGCTTCCTCCGGAAGGGAGCTCCAAAGGCGCGGCCCGGCCACCGAGAATGCCCTCTCCATTGTGGCTCCCCGCTTAACACGGGGGACCTCCAAGAAGGCACCCCCCGGTGGACCGAAGGAGTCGTTCTGGGGTGTGGAGGGCGAGGCGGTCCCTGAGGTATGAGGGGCCCAGACCGTGAAGGGCTTTATAGATCAACACCAAAACCTTGAACCTAGCTCGGCACGCTATTGGCAGCCAGTGCAGAGCTCAGAGCACAGGTGTAATATGCTCCCGACGGCCCATCCCCTTAAGGAGACGAGCCGCCGCATTTTGCACTAGCTGCAGCCTCCGAACCAGGAACAAGGGAAACCCCACGTAGAGCGCGTTGCAGTAGTCCAGCCTCGAGGTGACGGAAGCATGGATGAGGGAGGCCAGGTCCGGGCCGGAGACGAACGGACGCAGCCTACACACCAGACACAACTGGCGGAAGGCAGTCTTAGCGACTGCCTCCACCTGCC
>QEPC01011391.1:510893-526022 GCA_003113815.1 Sphenodon punctatus
AGATTTATATCCTACCTTATCTTTAAAGCTCAGGGCAGTTTACAACAAACAAATAGAAATACAAATAATTACAATTTATGTCTGCAACCACCCACATCACCCCTGCTTCCACATCCCCATAGCAAGGTGTCAAGATGACAGCTTTTAAGAGATTGAAAATACAATCTGGGGTATTTACGATGTTTAATTGAGGGGGAATAGCAGAAAAGGCTAACACCTGACATTCCACAATAGCCATTCCAGGTTTTAGGGTTTTGTTTTGTTTTTACAAACATTGTTTATCCTTCCTCAGTATATATACCAGGCTTGGATGCCATTCTCGGATTTGAGGCTTTAGCAATAACAAAAAGTCCGTGTACTTTAAGCCCTGCCATCTACGCCTTCTCGACATAGCTCAATAAGCAAGACAAGGCATGACTTTTACACCTAGCTTCAGCAAGCCAGCTATTCAGGACTGATCTACAGTATTGATTTCACACCAGGAGCTTTAATTACATTCTTCAGAATGCTGTAAGCAAGAACATCCCAGCATTACCTCTAAGATCAGTTAGCAGGTAGCAAATCCCCAAGCAGTTTAGCTTTGTTTTAATACAATTCCTGAAGTGTTCCTGATAAAACAGAGAGAAAGATCATTGCCAAGTTCACTCTCTTAACTTTTTAAAAATATGCTTTAGTCACCAGTTCAGTTGCCATCTCATGCCTTACTTTTGATTACAGACTGCCTGAACCCATGAGCCTCAGAGTTGAGTGGTGACAGTTTCCCCCTGCACCACCACCTAGTCTCCTTGGGTGTGAACTGTTTCCACTGCTATCTGTTGTCCCCGCCAGTTCTGTATGCAGCCATGCCTGCCAACTTCCTGATTGGCTTCTAGCCAATGCTTGCTGGGAGCTACAGAAAGTTGCTGGTGGTGCTGGTCTGCCTCCTCCCCCCCCCCCGATTTCCTCCTTCACAACACAGATGTCCTGACAACTTCTTGTAGCTGCCTGCATGCCTTAAATAAGGCTGGGAGCCAATCAGGAAGCTGGATGGGTGGGTCAGGGTTAGAATAAGGAGACAGACACACAAGAGAATCCCTTACTAAGGACCAGCTAGGTAGTAGCCCTAGGGAAAGAAATACCCCTACCCAAACTCAGGACTGCCAGTTCAGGGCCTATGTTTGCTGCATTTTCCCTGTTGCTGCCAATGGGGAAAATATAGCTGAGCATAACCGCCGGCTTACAGGGGTTGGTGTGGGCCAGTAGCTAGCATGTTAACCTTGGAACTGGAAGCTCTGCATTTAAACCCTTGTCTTGCTTCTCTGACTTTGGACAAATCATCTTCTCTTAGCCCGAGTTCAAAAAAGGCTACTTTCTTAGAGGATAGGTCCACGCATAGCTATTAGTCAAGCAGGTCAGAGGCTGAGACCTCTGATGGTTAGGAGTGGGGAAGGAAGAGCAGGGAAAGGGTCACTCCATTTATCACCTTTTGTGCACTTCTCTGAAGCAACCAAAACGGGCCACTGTTGGAGATAAGATGCTGGACTAGATGGACTCTTGGCTGACCCAGTATTACAACAAATGTTCTTGTTTGAACCAGCAAAATAATTTTATCACCTTGGAACTTGCTTTGAAATAACCAGTATAATGGAGTGTAAAAATTAGGTGACTTTTGCTCTGAATATTTCATTTCTCCCAACAATCTTCCTACTGTCAGCTGGAGACCCTTTACCTGCAGTCTGAAACAGAATGGACCAGCCAAGAGGTCATTTCTCAGCTTTTAACTCAGTCCTTAATCATGAAAAATTCCCATCACAGACAGCTTAGTTATATTTTATTTATTCATTTAAATTTATATCCTGCCTTTCCCCTAAGGCTCAGTGGGCGGTACAGCATAAAAACATATACAAATAAAAGTACATAAAAACATATAAAATCAGCTATATCAAAATTCCCACTACAGTCCCTGGGGCTGATCCTAACCCCTACATGCTGCGCACAGAGCACACACACACCTTGCACACAGCATCCTACGGACCCCATACAGCCCCCTGCTATGGGGACTATAGCACACACGCAAACGCGTGTAAACCACATGCAACGTGCATGCATAGATTTAGGACCTGCCCCGCCATCTTTAACATGTCTGTTTTGCTTACAAACCTCATGGAGTTCGATCATGCCCTCTGGACAGGCCCATAACACTGGCACGAAAGGAACGAGGGGGCGGGGGGGAGGGGGACACTTGCCTTCAAAAGTTCATGAACTTCTCAGTCAGGAGTCTTTTTCTAAAAAAAAAATTTTCTTAAGAAAAAAATAAGATATATATGTGATTGTTCAATATAACAAATATTTAACCATTTAAAGAAGTGGGGGGATTTATAGGGGAGGCAGTGCCTCCCTATCCCCTCCCCCTGGGTCTCCTCAAACGCCTATTTTCAAACTCAAAATACAGCATTATGGGATAGAGCTGGAAGGACCATCTGAACCGCAGCTCTTGTGGCTTCCTTGTGTCCATAAGTGGCACTGTTAGACTACATAGGTTTGGCAAGATTTGATCTCAGGTCAGCAAACCATGATAAGCAGTGTTATAAAAACAAACTGACTATTGTGCATGGATGCCAGGTATTGCACAAATAAAAGATTAAAATGTTCCAACCAGGTGTTTGAATGTCTATCTGCATGTTGTTGATGGGGCTTCTGTAGCTGTCCATAGTGCTGTGATAAACAGAGAGGAGAGGGGTTTCAGCAGGAAAAGATTTAAAAAACAACAGAGCACACACGCCCCAGTTAGTACAGTTAGGGCTCTATGTTGCTCTTTTGTCTGTTCAAGCTCAGCTGCTACAGCCAGACTGGGAATCCTTACAGTACACATGTCTATGGGCCACAGGAAGAAAGGATCAATATAGCCATAGGGCTGTCAAAAAAACATATTGAAACAAAGGGACATCAGCGAGATGGACCACCACCACCACAGATCACCAACCCTGTTCCATTATTTCTATTTTACAGATGGGGAAATGAGGTTGAGAGAGTGTGACTCGCCAAGGCCACCCAATCAATCAATCGATCAGTCTTTATTGATCATTTAGCAAAAAGTCATCATGATATAACAACAACAAAGCATAAAAGTAATACGAGTAATAATAAATAAATAGTCAAGTCAAAAACCACCTGAATAAATCCAAGAGAAAAAAACAAGAGACATAAAAGTAGTGCAAATAACACGTCTATCTTCTCTCTGTACTGAGTGGTACATTTAGCAAAGAGAGCTATTTTACAGATACAATCCAGATTTTGATAGTTCAAAAGAAATTCAGTTTTTGGGCAGTATTATAAAAAGATTTGGATGACAAGAGGGAAATTCCATTCCTTCCACAGTATGAAGATACAACTGACATTCTAACAGATATGAGGCAAGTCCTCCATAGCCCCGGTTTTGGCTCTGTTCAAAGGCATAACCTAAGCTCTCCTAGCAAACCTTTATACCACCCCTCTAAGATAGCGGAATGAAAAGTTTGGAACCATAGTGCAATAAAAGATTTCTTAAGACATAATATCACTGTATCCTAATACTGTTCCATACCAAAGTCAGTTTTAAGAAAAGGGTACCAACGAGAGACATTGTAGTCATAGAGGGCAGCTAAATCAGTTGTTTATCTATATCATCTATTCTAACATAAATCTGGAACATAGCCTGTCTCAATGAGTTCATATGTTGACCCAAAACTGAAAAGCCCCAGTTATTTAGTAGAAGACAGATATAAACAAACCAATAAACTTGGACAATGCCAAGGGAGATGGCTTGAGTCCATATTAGAAAGTCTAAAGCAAAAACTGATGAGCCTTTTATGGACTCGAGATAAAATGGATGGTTCCCCCGCCTCATCCCTCACCATTGCCACAAGCATATATTTAGGAGGGACTAACACTTTACGAAGAAAAATATACTGAATCCTTTTAGAATCCTTATCCCCCCCAAACCTTTGCACCATACAAACTTTGTCCTAAATACCCTAAGGGCAGGTTCTACCAGGGAACCCCCAAATGAAGGGTGAAACATAGGTCAGTCTCTATAGTTTTCAAGCAAGCCTTTTTGAATTCAAGAACATGCAAACCCTAACACCCAGACTGGGTCACCCAGTGAGTTCATGGTTAAGATTTTATTTAATTAATTTATTTATTTATTTAACCATCTATCCCACCCATCCCTCCAAGAGGCTCATGGCGGCTTACAACAGAAAATATAAACATAGCATATAAAAACGTGAAAATACAAACATAACCCCATAAGTCCTCCGCAAGCAAAAACCAACCCCCATCCCACCCTCCCATTAAAGCTTCCACCCTCCCCCCAAACCCAACCAATCCTTATCTCAGCTTCTCAAATGCTTTTACAAATAAAAACATTTTACAACGCCTCCAGGAGATGCTTAAGCTCGGGCTCAAGCAAACTCCCTGGAAAAAGGAGCGCCACAAAACCAGGGCAGCAACCAAGAATGCCCTCCAGCATAGCCCCATCCTACGGACATGGGTAACCGGATGGAACCTGCAAGCGGGTGCTCCCGGACAACTGTCGGGGCTGCAATGGGACATGGTAGGACAAGAGGTCTTTCAGATATAGGGCTTTAAAGATAGCACCTTGAATTGTGCCCAGAAGGCTACAGGTAGCCAGTGCAGATTTTGGAGCACTGGGATAATGTGCTCCTGGTAACTCATTCCCAAAAAGAACCAGGCAGCCACATTCTGCACCAGCTGCAGCTTCTGAACAGTCATCAAGGACTGACCACAAGCCAGGGTGTCCTAGATTTTAATCTTGCGTCAATGACCCCTTTCACACAGATACTAGGGTGGCCATCCCTCCCCTTGTTGGAAGCCGCCCCGGGCTGCTTTGCAGGAGGGGCGGGGTATAAATTTATTAATTAAATAAATAAACAAACATTTAAAAGCAGATGCTTATGAAAAATACATGTTGCAGGGCTCCATTGTTTCCAGTGTGGCCCTGCACCATGTATTTTTCATAACTGGCCTCTTTTAAGGGGGAGGTATAGTCACCCTAACAGACACTCAAACACTGATAAAATGGGTGTTACATTTTATTATACATGTTGCAGGACACCCATTGAGCACACCTGCAGCCCTGCAATAATAAATAAAATGCACATTTTATTATACATGTTGCAGGACACCCATAGAGCACACCTGCAGCGCTATAATAAAATGTAACACCCATTTTATCAGTGTTATAGTGTCTGCGTGAAAAGGGCCATAGAGTGTTTTTGCAGCCTTAGAGAAGCCATCCAACCTTTTCTGCCTTGGGTTTTCCACTTGTAAAATACTTCCTTAACTGCAGGAATGATTCACCAATGTTTGTTATGATCAGGGTTCCTAGTTTTCCACAACAAAAAATTGGAAATTCTCTGATAAAAAACCCCATAAATTCTCTGATTAACCCCCCTCCCATCTCTGTTTTTCTGTGATTAAATGTAAACGGTAGTTAGAAGACCACATTTTATTGTAACGTTTTCATTTTAATGCAATTTTGCAGCTACTTGTCCCACCAACAGATTAAAAAAAAAGGTGTGGTCTGTGACACTTCTCCAAATGCAGAGCCCCTCCCCCCCCCACAGCACATGCCTTTAGGCTGCCTCCTCCTCCCGGCCTGGTCCCAGACTGCTCTGCCAACCAGAAAGGGGGACCATACAGAGAGTGGCATTTAGGGAAGCTGCTATGGGTCCAATTAGGTCCCCTCCTGTCCCCTCTTCCCAAGGTCCAAAAGACCTGACCGCCCCAATTCATAGTGCCCCTGCCCCCCCAAGGAGGTCTGTGGCACCCCTCCAACTGTAGATCCCTGCCACTGCAGAGCACACACCTTC
Source organism: Sphenodon punctatus (assembly GCA_003113815.1). Lineage (NCBI taxonomy): Eukaryota > Metazoa > Chordata > Lepidosauria > Sphenodontia > Sphenodontidae > Sphenodon > Sphenodon punctatus. The sequence goes on from QEPC01011391.1 coordinate 516,746, forward strand.
CGGTTGCTTCCCCTTAGCTCCCCTCTGTGTCCTCCTCGCTACCCCGTGCTTGCTGAGTCCTCCTCCCAAACCTGTAAGTTTTTGCCATTTTCTACAAAATTCTTGGGGGGAAAAGCAAAAACTCTGTTTTTCTCTGGAAAAAATCTCTGATTTTCCGTTGCAAAGAGAAAACTAGGAACCCTGGTTATGACCAATAAGCATCAGGAACTGTAAAAGCCCAAGAAAGAACACATTGTTTTTGTGTTCAGCTAGCTTGTGGACCGTGAAACAACTGACAAAAGTGAATGTGTTGAAATGCAGAACGAAACTTTCTCCATAGAAGTTAAACTGGAACAAAACAAAAAAAACCAGCAGCTGAAACTGAAGTTGATAATTAGCAAAACAGCCTCCTCCCTGGGTTTCAGCCTTCAAGCTTTGGGCTAGGCAGTTATTGAAACTGAGGGGAAAACCACTTCTTTCTAGCTAGGTTCAAAAGGTGAGTTGGACCCTGAATGAAACAAATATACTGTGAAGCAGATCAAAGCCAGTGGCTCAGCAGAGCTTGGTTTAGCCAGCCCTGCAGTGCTAACTTTATGATGACAGAGAGAAACCAACTTCAGCTGAGCAGCTGCTAACATTTCTTATGCATGTTGCAGGTCTGTACCCTGTGGAGCCCTGCAACATGCATAAGAAATGTTAAAGTGGAGTTAGCATTATGTTTGTTTTCACCCTATGCATGCTAACTGGCTGCCCTGTGATCGCTGCTCTATGATGTGGTTTGAGATTTCAACTCTTCACCTTTTCACCTTTTCTTTTTTGAGCACACTTCTGCATTCAGAGTAGCAATGTATTCATATGCTTCAGTGCGTTGTCACCTTATTGAAAAACAGATAAACATTCCTCTTTATTTTCTCACTGCAGTGTTAAACAGCCTAGAGAGATGTATACTATGCCTAGGTTCTTCATAGCCTCACTCTTGCCGGTGCACCACCCAGAAATGAGACACGGAGACGTAACTTGGGATCAAATGGCTGCACTCTTTGATGAAACAGAGCAAGTACGTTGGTGGAATTGCAACTAAGCAATTCATGGGTCCAGTATTTTGGGTGAACTGAAACTTATCCTACATTTAAGATGCGACTAGCTCAGATAAGCCCTCCAATGCCAGCCCCAAACCTTATTAACAATTCCCCTTTGAACAGCTCACTGGCAAGGGCCGAAGGGTGAAAATGCCCATCCGGGGGTAAGGAGTATCTGTGCCATTAAGGTTGAGGGCCTTGCATGCCCCTACCCCCCGCCTGACACCTCTCCCAGGGTGACGACCCCCGGCATCAGCCATGCCCTGCTTATCCACCTGGTGTCGCCTCCCCATCTCTTATTGAGATGACTCTCTTCAATAACCTAAACTGGCTAAAAACACCTACTAACCATACTGGACCCCAAATAGAGTGCGACAATAATAATAAATCGTATGAATAGTGCCAGATTAGCATTGTGAAAATCCAATCACAACCTATATCCAAGCTTTATGCCAAATTATACATTAAACTATTTCAAATTGGCAGCCAATTAACCGTTCCAGATTTACTAACAACATCCTAATTGAGATCTTAAACTAGTTTAGCCTATTCCAACACTGTGAAGAAGGTAAAAAACACAAAAAAAACGTAACGGTTAAGTTGCCTGTCAAAATCCCTTCTTGGTCCCCTAAAAGCGATCCTTTTTTTACCCACAGTCTTAGAGGGATGGGTGGGCGGGTGCTGTCTCTGAAGGGAACCAGGTGCAAATAAGCCTGTCTGTTTGCGCCGCTCGTGCATGGGCAGCAAGCTCCCTACCCCCCCCTCCAAGGGGAGGCCTGCTCCCGCGCTGTCCAATCATGCGCACCCTCACACGCATATGATGCCTGGGCAGCCAATCCTATGGCTCCCAGGCTGAAATGGAAGGGTTTCTCCCCCAGGCAGCTACCTCTGCGCTCCTCTCTGGACAACGGGGCGTGGCAATCCCCCCGCCACTATGGCACGGTGGAGGGCCTTTCTCTCTCTTTCTGTCCTTATTCCCTACTATGTTTCCACCCAGGAACTTCACTTCTCCTCTGCCACCACCTTCCCCTCCCCAGAGTTTTCTGCTCCCTAAACCATATTCTCACCTTCTCTCATGCTGTCCCCTATGCCTGGCACTACCTTCCTGAACACATGTTCTGCTCCCTCCCAACCTTCAAATCCCTCCTAAAAACCTACATTTTCTATCAGGCTTTCCCCAATTCCTCACCCCCATAGATTCCTCATTTATACTTTTCAGAGTACTGTCTCATACTTCAGGCTCCACCTCCTCCCTTGTAATTAAGCCAAGCATCTGCAACTTCTCAGTCCCTCCCTGTGTGCACTCTGCCTTGTCACCCTTTGCCCAATATTCTAGATTGTAAGCCCCCTTTTTATACAACAAACAACAACATGAGGTTGTAGGTTCTCCATTGATGGAAGTTTTCAAACAGAGGTTGGACAACCATCTGTCAGGGATAGGGTTTCCACCTTTTGCAGTTTGACCCCGAGACTCCCATTTTGGCTTATGGGAGTCTCAGGGTCAAACTGCAAAGGGTGGCAACCCTAGTCAGGGATGTTGTAGGTGTGGATTTTCTGCATCAAAGCAGGTGGGGGGCAAGGTATGTTATTGTTCCAACTCTATGATTCAATGTTACTAGGGCCTGATCTGCTGATTGGAAGTCAGTCTGCTGAATTCAATAAGTTTTGTAGTGGAGCTGAAACCAACATCTGCAGCAAATGCCATATTTGACAATTTCATCTGCTTTGTGTGGATAATAATATAAGAAAGGGAATACCTGCACAAGGCAGAACTAGCAATCTATTTTTAAACTCTAGCAAGAAAAGTAAAAAGCATTGTTTTCAAGCTGTGGTGTTTGTCAAACATCAGAATGAAAACCCACTGGAAATAAGAGAAGTATACAGATCTTAACTCATATAAGTCTTTATTCAGGTACTAATCCAAACCTAAGGAGAGTCCTGTATTTAAAAAAAAGAAGTTCCTCACTAGCAATAATCATGCAAAAACTGAACTTCTACTTCATGGACTGATACCAGCATTTCTACATTACTGGTGTGTAGGGGGGATGATCTGTGTGACATACTTTTTGGAGGTGGGGTTTGTAGTAGAGTGGCAAATTGTGACAAGTGGGTGTGTGCGCAAGGGGGGCGGGTGGCAGGAAAAGCCCAACATGGTTTCTAGCCGGCACCCTCCTAGGAGATTTCAATAGGAAATCCCAGGAGAAACAAAGCAGCACCTACTCCCCTGCTGCCCATCCCCGTGGCCTCGTGTGCCCCCATCCCATACCTGCTTGGAGAGCAGGTTACCTGACCTCCAGGATCCCATTGTGGCAGCCTGGGCTGTACATCTGGACAGTGTCCTCCAGCCCAGGTTCTCCCTAGAAGACTTCTTGCAGTAGCATCCGCAGCCGCTGCCACACCTACTCCTCTGTTCCGCCAGGGTGCACCATCACCTCAACCACAGCAGTAGGGGGGCCCTGCAGGACAACTGTCTCTGCAGGTCCTGCATGATCTCCCAAAGCTGGGCGCAGTCCCCCTGCAGCTGCTGCACGGAACCCAGCCGGCAGAGCAGAAGGATCAGCCGGGAGAGTGTATGCCTCCTGGCCGTGGCGCAGGGGCTGATGTGCACCCATATCCTCCAGGACACCAGCTTCTCCCCTGAGCTCCACACCTGCTCCAGAGCCCCTGGCAGCTTCTTTCTCTGGGCTCCTCTCTTCAGCCCCATGTATTCTATGAGGCACAACTAGGGGTGCTTTTAAACGAGCAAGGCAATGGGATATATGTGTCCGTGGCTGCTGAGTGGCACTGCTGTGGAGCACCACTTCAGGTGGAGTGTGTGGGGAGCTAGTCAAATCCCGAGGGCTTTGGGGTTCCGGATTTTGAATTTGGGGTTCCGCCAAAGGGGACATTTTTGTTGAAATTCGGGTTTACTAGAACGGGAATTGCACACCCCTAGCAGAAATACCGAATGAATCAAATATGGTATTCACTCCAAATTAATTTCAGCCCTAAATTAAACCCATTCAACTTTGCACCAAATATAGCTGGGATCTGCTACCATTCTAGCCTGAGTGGGTGTGCCTTGAAGAAGACTAAAGGTATGTTAGTCTTTTGATAAGTCTAAATAGAACTCAGCAATGCCCTCTGTGCAGGGAGCACCTGAATGCTATGATCTTGAGGAGCGCTCCTAATTGTTCCCCATGTTGTGACTGTGCATTTTTTTATGCTATGCGAATGCAAGGTTGTTACCCAGCCGTGATTCACCATTAGCCAAACACACTACTTGTTTGTGTTTGGGGACAGAGAATTATGCATACCACAATGATGAGATAAAGGTGTCTCGAGATACTACAACAAGGACTTGCTCGTAGGTAAAAGAGTGTGTGTATAACAGTGTGTTTGCATGAGGAAAGGAAAACCATAGCAACTGCATGTGCCTCTGGCTGAACAGTCTGACAGGATGTTAAATCTTATACAGCTTGTCTCTGTGCAAGCAAGGTGGACCATTCCTACCCTTTCATGGGCATAATTGGGGACGGGGGGGGAGAACAGAGGGGATGTACCAGTCCCTCCAACTTTGAGAGCAGTGGGGTATGAGTACCCTCATCCCCCACAACGTTTGAGCCCCGGACCAAGAACTTCCAGGGTGCAAGGTTTCTGTGGGAGGAAGTGAGTGTGTGGGAAAGAACATCTGAAATGGGGGTGGAAAAGGTTTTAATAGGCTAACTGAATGATATAATTTGTAGGACAAAAGGTTTTTGGGTGAAGAGAATCTCTCTCACTGGGGCTTCAGGAAGAAGTGGGGGAAAGTATCAGGGCCATCCTTACCATAGGGCAACTCAGGGTGACTACTCTGAGGGCTGTCTTCCTGGGACCCCCATAGTGGCCCCTGTTTTCATCAGGGCAGCGTCGGGGGCCATGCTGGGTAGGAGTGGGGGCTCCAAACATGGCTACCTCTAGGGCCCCATGGAGAATGCTCGCAAGGAGGTGGGGCTACAGGGAAGGAGCCACCAGCCGCCCCCATCCCCCACAACATCTAAGACCAGCCCTGGAAAGTATATCTTTTGGATAGACTTTTCTGTCTCCCTGACAAGAGAGACTGAGGGAAAGTTTTCCTTTTTAACAGCAGGACATTAAGGGCACAATTCTCCACCCACTGAAGTCAGTGGTACAACTACATTAATTTACCGTGAAGCTTAAAGACATCCTGCCAACATTTGTCCAAATGTTACACCAATGTATCCCTTTAAACCCCTATTAAAGTTGTTAAAGAGCACTGTATATAGCCTTCCTTGACCACCACATTTTCTTCTCTTCAGCCTCATATATTCTATGGAGCACAACTAGGGGTGTTTTTAAACAAGCAAGACATTGCGGGGGGTGGGGGTGCTGCTGAGTGGCACTGCCCCGGAGCACCCACTCAGGTGAGTGCATGGGGAGCAATTCAGACGGGTGGCTCCCCAGATGGCCACCGCCGCCACAGAGGCAGCCGCTATGCACTCCACCTGCCGCAGACCATGGGGGAGGGGGAAGCACGCTGGGTTGGCCTTTTTTGCAAGTGACATGTCCCTAGCGTGAGTGCTGGGGAATGGGCTTCCCAGCACTCCTAGCCAGTCCTTGTGACTTACAAAGGCCGCTTCCCCTACCCACAGTGCCTCTGAGCTGCAGCCCTGTTTGCTGGCGTAGCTGACTGCCACCGTTCATATGGGCAGGGGCTCCATGGCTGCTTGTTTCCACAGAGCTATTTGGCTAGCCCCACATGGAGCGCTCTGGGTTTCCCGGCAGTGCTCCATGCGTGGCCATGAGTGGATGCTCCGTGGCTCACGAGAGTGCGCATCCAGCAACTCTACCTCCAGACGGACAGCGGGCTTCGTGGCTAGGGTGGCCATCTCTCCCCTTTAGAAGAGGGCACTTATGAAAAACACATGGTGCAGGGCTGCACTGGAACCAATGCAGTCCTGCAACATGTATTTTTCATAAGCGTCCTCTTTTAAAGGGGAGGTATGGCCACCCTATTCGTGGCTCCTGGGTGGCCATGTGGGGGTAGCATCTCATCTAAAAACACCATAGGACTGTTAAGGTGGGTGTTCTGGTTAGGCCCTGCCCCAGAGTCCAAGCTCCGGGACCCTCCCCCTCACTCCAGGTGCTGTGTACATCCCAGAGTGGGAGGGGAGTACTGCAGGAGAAGGGACGGAGAGTGGGAGGAGTGGGAACGTCCATCTGGACGCACAATGCTGTCCTCTGCTCATGCTTCGCTAGGTTTGCCAACACTCTTGGGCTGACCCAGAGTCTTTGGGTTCTAGGAAAAGCTCCTGTTTCTCCATGCTTTCAGAGTGTTGGCTTGGGGGTGGGAGGCAGGGAAAGGGAGGCTCTCCCTCCCCTTTCCTCAGGTCACACCACCGCTGTGGAGTGTTGTGACATCATGGTGCTGAATAAATGATGCTTTATCACCATTTAATCCTTAATCCTGTCTGGGAGGGGGTCTAATCCCTTGACCCCAGAAGCTTGGGGTGGGTGGGGGTTCTTCAGAGAGGCTGCCCTGTCAGGCCCCATGTCTCCTGTCCCTGTTCACTCTCTACTTTGCCAGCCCTTACTCAGGGCTGGATTAAGTTTGATGGACAGCAGGGTTGGGGTCTGCTGCTGTCGTTCCACTGATCAGAGCGGACAGTCGCAACCTTGTCATTGGAGAGATGGTTACTATGGCTGGTGCTTTTGCATGCAGCTGAGAGTGGGATCTTGCAAAGCAGCAGTAGTGATAGGTTCTGGAAGAAATGGCAAGGTTGGGCCATGGCAAATCGTGGCACAAATTAGGCCTTGATCTCTCCTATTCTTGGCAGGGTTGCTGACACTTCTCTGCGCATTAACAGAATTTTACAAACACCAAGCCTGGCTTGGCTGGCAGCGTGTCAAGAAGAGACGCCATGTTTACTTTGCTTTCTCTGCTTACAGTACTAAGTAAGGAGGAATGTTAATGGGGAATGGGCGGAGCACACCCATGAATGCTAACCTCATAAACAAGAAGATCCTAGGGCATTTTTGCTTGAAGTTTCCTTCCTTCTTTCCCCATGAACTCTGCTCCCCTAGTTAAGTCTAACTTGGCTTTCAAGTACACTAAACACCCTTGACTGCAATCTCTCCCCTGGAATAAACAAAAGGCTTTTTCTACCTCTTGCTCAAGGCACACTCTCTCTCTGTTTGGAGGAGAAAGTAGTGGTAAACCATTGAAGCATGGCTCCGTCCTACACAAAGGAAGTTGAAAGCTGGCTGTTTAATCTGGGCTCTTTTATCAGCAGGCTAGGTGATAATGAAACCTGACATATCTCATTGCCTTCGCTTGATGGGTTCCTGATTGCCGGTCTGTACACAGGAGTAGCCCTGCCTGAGCCAGAAATTTGGGCTCAATCTGAACCTGGGCCCGATGCAACCAGGCTCTTCTAAGCCCAGGACAGATGTGTCCAGGTGGCTGAGGCCACCTCCGCCCCCATCGCCAGCACTGTGGGTGTTTTTAGAGAAACGCCTCCCCACCCATTACCCACCCATCATGCATGCTGCAGGGTCGCATAGGCAGGCACCCTATGTAGCCCTGCAACATGCATGATGGGTGGGGAGGTGCTTGTCTAAAAACACTGTGATGCATAATGCTTCATAAGGGGCAGGGCTACATCCTCAACTCCTTTCCAGTTTGAGCACACCTCCTATGGAGAGCCAGGATATTCACAAACCCCTTATTCTGAAGTGGGCCCAGTGAAGCCCGCAGCCTGCTCCAGAGTAAGTGATTATTATTATTATTATTAGACATTTATAAAGCGCCAGTCGCATGACCTGGTGCTGTACAGAACATAGAATTAGACGCGGTCCCTGCCTGTGGCTTACAATCTTTGCCTAAATGGTGAATCACAGCCTAAACGCTTAGCTTCCTGCTAATATACCAAAATTCCCTACCCCAAATGTCACCTTTTCTGTTCTCAAAAGTTTTCCGTTTATGTAGGAAGAAATCCTTTTTAAAAAGAAAAATGATTTTATTTTTAGAAATCTGAACCTTTTAGAATTGAGTAATGTAAAATTGTAACTTTATTTTTTTTAAAAACCCTTATTTTCATTATTGTATATCATTTATTATTTACATTGTGCCAACAATGTGTCTGCTGCTGAATAGTCATAATTAGAGAAAGGTCCCTGCCCCAAAGGGCTTACAATCTAGTACGGAGAAGGGAGGAGATCTAATTGATTTATTAGGAAAATGGGTTGATAATTAACCACAGACTCAGACTTGCAAGCAGCAGACATTATACATCAGCCAGGCTCCATGACAACTTTAATTTGGTACCAACCATTAACCTAGTGCAGAAAGCTCCCTTAATATGCTGGTCCCACTCCATACATTCTGCTGAGGTGGGAAGAGTTAGCACTACTCTTGTCCACCGCTATAATTCTTCTTTTCAGGAAGAACATGGGTGCATTCACATGAGATCACATGACTTTTCTCCCAGGTGTATTCTTTGTTGCGGGAATTTTTATTTCCACATTTTAATTGTTCCCCACTTTAAAAGTTCCCTTCCTCTTTATCTGAAATACATTGTCCCCACCAGGCAGTCAGGCAGTGGGAATTCATCCCCCATCTGCAGCAATTAAGGATGATTGATATGCCAATTAATACTTTCACAACACAAGGGAAATGTGGGAGATGGATTTAGCCCAATTGTCATCCCTTACTTTTCTAGTTTAACTTTTTACACTTGACTGCACCCACATCACACTGAGAACATCCTGCGCCATAAACGTTTCACACATTCAACAGTAAGGCAGGGGGAGTGCTTTCTGCTAAACTAACCATCACGTGTGAACATGCATCCCATGTGTGTGCATCAGGTGCTCCTAAATTAGATGACATGACCCCAAGTAATGTCACTTCATTGCCTAATGGGGTCCCAATGACCCTTCATTTTGGTATTTCAGTAATTTGGGTATTTTATGTTTGGTATTTCAGTCTCGTTGATTATACTATTTAGTAGGCGCGGGAAAACCGGTAAATCCGGAATCCGATAATACCGGTACCGGGCGTACCGGCATTATCGGATTCGACCCGGTAAATCCGGTCCCGTTACCGGATTCCGGGTACCGGATTTTTTTACATTGCAGCCATTTAAAAATGGCTGCAATGTAAAAAGCCCCACCAAAAAAGTAAAAAAAAAAAAAACCTCCCCGAGTCCAGGCTGCGCGGGTGGAAGGGGGGACACCCC
>QEPC01011391.1:528563-548607 GCA_003113815.1 Sphenodon punctatus
GGGACAAGTCCCCATCCAGGCGGAGGGAGGCCGGACTAACCAGCCCCCGCACCACCTGAAACAGCTCCGCCGGGCGTGACTTTGCAGACGCTATGAGGAAAGCAAGGAACTCCTTCCTCGCCGTCCTCACAGCCTCAACATAGGACCGCAAATGGGCCCTATGGAGAAGACGGTCGGAGTCAGATCGAGTCCGACGCCAGCGTTGCTCTAGCCTCCTGCCTACACGCTTCATACACTGCAGTCCCTCAGTAAACCAAGGGGTCCTGCAGTGACGAGACCAAGGCAGAAGGCGTCTCGGAGCCACCCTGTCAATGACCTCTTAATTATTATTACTTATCATTTCTACTTTCAGTGTTCAGAGTGCTTTACAATCATTACCTGGCTCACCCTCACAACAACCCTGTGTGGAAGATAATTTTTATTCCCATTTTACAGATGGGGAACTGAGGCTGAGAGAATGTGACTTGCCCAAGGCCACCTAGTGAGTTCATGGCAAAGAGAAGGCTCAAATCCTGGTCTCCAAGGTTCAAGTCCAACACATAATTCACTAGGCTACACACCCGTGCTGCCTTATCTTTAAGGGCCAGGGTTCAGGTACTCAGCTTGATCCTGCTACACAATACATAATAGATGTTATGGAAAATAGGATCTTGCACATGTGTAGCATAACATGTAAAAAACCTCCAAAGACAGAAAGAGGAAAAGATCAGGTGAAAGTATAGGATGTAAAGTTTTCAGAAGCACTGTAGGAAAGGCAAATTACTAATACATTTATGAGATTATTATCCCAATAGTTAAAAAAAATATGGATCAAACATCCACAAATTTATCTTGCTTATTAAGCCAGGCCATTAAATCAAAAGAAATCCCTCCTTTTTGGAGAAACTTTTAATATCATTTAGTTGCTATGACCACAATCCACAAATCTTTCAATCAGGCTACTCCGGAGTAAGTGGTTTGTGAATCACGGCCTAAGTGATTTTTCACCCCAGAGTTTATGAAACTATCACTTCCTTAATCCTACTAATCTATTAACCAAAATGTAGCTTAAAACAAAGCAAAGGAACATAAACAGAAGGAAACCTTATGGGAGCGTACACCATATTATAGTTCATTGTTTGGAAACAAGGGGTGTTTTAGACATGTGCCTCCGCACCCATCACCCACCCACCATGCATGTTGCAGGGCTGCATAGGGCACCAATGCAGGCCTGCAACCTGTGTGATGGGTGGGAAGGCGCTTTTCTAAAAACATCCAAGGGTGTGATATTAACATTTCACCATCCAGTTGAAAGTAGGGAAGCTGGACTTGCATGTTTGCTGACAAAGATCCACCCTTCCCACATGATGGAAGCTGCACGTCTTTTATCTCTCGGAGAATCCCACAGAGCCAAAGGGTCACATTACACTATGTCAGAAAGCGCCCTCTGTTTGTTACTGTTAATCAGGAGCCCATGTTCACTGTGTTTTTCCCATAGGCAGGAAAAACACAGTGAATACAGGTCCCTGCTGTTTATTTATTTTTAATCAGCTCCAGGAAATAATAAGCATTTCTTTTATTGATTTCTTTTCCGGCTCTTTTCCAGATAACTAATAAAGGAGTCATGTAGAACCAATCACATTGATACTCCAGCATTGATAATGACTGAAAGCCCCCTCAGGGGCGTCTAGGAGTCCAAAGGCAACAGATCACTGGCAATTCCAATTACTGTGTTCTGCACTGGGGGAAGACAAAGTTAATTATCTAACAATGAAGCAACTTATTCACAGGGAGGATTTTCTTTTCCTGATTCATTCTTGAACAAACAAGCTGAGGCTGTGATCTAGGATGTTAGCACACTGGAGCGGAATAGGAATAATCTATCACTTCTAGGGAAATCAAATGACTGTGCAGAAATAATGGGCTACTTCATGTGTTTCATTAATCCTTTCTCTTTGTTATGGCACAGGTTGCTATAACCAATAGGTCACACACACACGCAGAGTAAATGTTCAAGGGCGCTGGAGGACACTTGGGTATTCAGGTCAAGAGTGGAGAGCCTGGGCAGGGGTTCAGAGAAGAGGGGTGGGGCCAGGACAAGACAAAGGGTCAGGACAAGATAAAGCAGATACAGGACAGAGCAGATTCAGGATGGAACAGGTCAGATGATCCACACAGATTCCTGGTGCTACCAGCAGGCTGTATAATTATGCTGGCTGCCAGCAAACCAAGAAGCTTTAGATAGACAGGAAGAAGGGTGCGACCAGGCCACAGCAGGAACCTCCTAAGCAGCAGAATCTCTAAACCCCATGGCTAGTAGTTATGAAAGCCTGAGCAAGTATACAAATTTCCCAGGGATGTTTGGATCCAGGATTTTGCTTTGTATTCTACTCTGCAAATAGGGTCCAATCCTCACCCATTACAGTCAGTGGGAGTTTTGTGATGGACTTCACAAGGTTCAGGATTGCAGCCTTAATCTACTATAAAATTAGCAGTAGGAAAATCTCTAAAGGTTGGTAGCTTTACCTTTAGGGCCAAACTCACCATGGTGGACACAGGAGGATATCATTTTCCTATGGGAGAGAAGTTTCATCTCATGGAGACCCGACAGACAAAGGCCGCTTGGGAGGAGTCCTGAATCCAAAATGTTCTCAACGATCTGACCCTTCTACCCTTTTCCATTTATAGGCCCAGCCAATGTCTCTGCTGGAGAAGAGACAAACTCACTTCAATTTGAAGAGCATGGAAGTAACTATAATAGAACAGCAGCTCTTTCTTCTCGGGTTAGTGATCTAAATAAATAAACCTGGATTTCTCAGACCCAGTTCCCCTAACTGGGATTGAGAAATCCAGATTAATTTTATTTATTTATTTAGATTTATCTGCCGACCTTCCCGCAAAGGCTCACAATCAATAAAATAATAACAATAATACAATGTAAGCAATAAAACCTCTCCTCAAAACTCCCATCTTCCCACAGCCCTACCCACAAAACCATCCAGCCCCTATGCCCACCCACCAAATGTCTTTTCGAATAAAGTTTTGCACTGCCTCCGGAAGATGCTTAGGATTCAAGCAAACCTCCTGGGGAAGGGAGCTCCACAGAACCAGGGCAGCAACTGAGAACGTCCTCCCGTGCACCCCTGTTCCTATGGACATGGATAACAGATGGAACCTGCAAGAGGGCACTCCTGGCCGACCATAGGGATTGCAGTGGGACATTGAAGGTCCGGCAGACTGTCAGATATATGGGACTCAGGCCGTTTAGGGCTTTAAAGGTTAAAACCAGCACCTTGAATTGTGCCTGGAAAGCTACAGGGAGTCAGTGCAGACTCAGAGCACCGGTGTAATGTGCTCCCAGCAACAAGTCAAGTCCCTGAAATGAGTCGAGCGGCCGCATTCTGCACCAGCTGCAGCTTCTGAACAGTCATCCAGGGCAGCCCCACGTAGAGCGTGGTGCAGTAATCCAGCTTCGAGGTGATGAAAGCCTGGATGACGTTGGCCAGATCCAGACTAGGACAGTTGTGTTCATGACAAGGCCACAGATGCTGATGGATGAAAATAGCCCCAAGGCGAATTTCAAATGCAATGAATTTGCCATATTCAAATAATTGGAATTGAATCTAATTTGTTTTCCAGATTCAAAACGTTTGTTTTTATGATTTGATCTTTGATTGTTTGCTCGGTTGTTTGTTATTTGGCTGTTCCAATCCTTCCTTTGCTGATTTATGTGGGTCCCTTTTATGCTTTGCAAATTGTTGATTAGCTAACCCATTCCCCATGATGTGTTGGACAACGACGAAATTCAATTTCAAACAGCTGAAATTTTGTACAAGGGTCCGTTTTTAGACGCGACACTCTGCTCACGGATTTAAATAATCCGCTTTTAGAAAAGTTGTGCGGGTGGCATTTAGGCACGCCGTTGTCATTGGAAACTGCAGTTTGCACATTCTTTTGAAACCGCATTGGTAATACCTCAATACCAGGGTTTTACCAATGCAGCTTCAAAAGAATACATGAGCTTCAGTTTCCAATGGCGGCAGCATGTCTAAACGCCACCCACACAACTTTTCTAAAAGCGGATTATTTAAATCCGTGAGCAGAGTGTCCCATCTAAAAGCACCCTAAGAGGTGGAGTAATAAAGTAGACCTATTTCACAGGGACTACCCATTCAAATTAGGATATTCATTTTGGTGAATGATGTGTTAATATAAAGTTACAAATTCATTTTGGCTCTAATGAAAATCACCACAATGAGGTCACGCAAAACCTTATGCATCAGAGGTGGGGAACCTTTTTCAGCTTTGTAAATTAGTTCAAGCTCTGCAAGCTGGGGGAGGTGTGCTTAAGGGGTGTGCTCAGGATTAGGGAATGAAGTGGCAGTTCCAGATCATGGGTCTATGCCAGGGATGAGCAGAGTTCTCAAGTCCAAGAGCCGCATAGCAAAATGTTCCTATTGCCAAGAGCCAGAAGACAGTCACACACATTGATCACCACTTCCCCCAGTCCTGGAGATGGGTCAGCGTGGCTTCCCCCAGAGCTTCCACACCCCACATCAAAGTTCTGGTTCCCAGCTTTGGGCAGCAACAAAAGTGGTGCAGGGCCTACTCCCCCTGCTCCCACAGCTCACCAGGAGCCTCCAGAAGCAGAAATGGTAGCAGGGGGTGGCTGGTGGATTTTTAGTTTGGAGGGGCAGTAAGGCCTTCCGGCCCGCCAGTGGCAAAGCCGCCGTCGGGCAGAGCCAGGGCAACGGTAGGCAGAGCCAGGACATAACCCAGAAGCAAGGAGTTCCCAGGGTTAACATCAGATGGAAGAAAACACAGTCTACAATGCACATCAAGCTTAAAATGAATAATGTATAAACCCCAAACACAAGGAAACACTGGCAAAACACAGCAGCAAGGAGTTCCCAGGGTTAACATCAGATGGAAGAAAACACAGTCTACAATGCACATCAAGCTTAAATGAATAATGTATAAACTCCAAACACAGGGAAACACTGCCAAAACACTGCCACAAAACAGCAGCAAGGAGTTCCCAGGGTTAACATCGAATGGAAGAAAACACAGTCTGTTGCAGGGTGGGGGTGGGGAACAGCCTAGGGGTGGGATGCTTCCCCCCCCCCCCGCTCTGAGCGGCAAGCGGCAATGGCAGCGGGAGCAGCAGCGGGAACCGGCGCAGAGGCTGAGACTTCCCTCAGGGACTGACTGAGGCAGGAAGGAAGCGCACATGCACGCTTCCTCCCTTCTCAGTCCCCCAAGTCAAGCTATCTCACCAGGACGGTCAGCGTGAGCACCCTGGTGAGATCTTCTATTGCACCCATTGAGCGCAATGGAAAGGCTTTGCCCCTCCCTCCACAGCACGTCCCATGCGTGCTGTGGACAGAGGAGTTCAGCCGCCCAAATCGCGTTTTCCATTGGAAAACGCTTTGGGGGGCTGAGCAGCTGAGCCCTTTTTGTCCCTTCGGGGACCCACTCCCAGTGTGGGTGGGTCCCTGAAGGGAGAAGAACACAGTGACAGCTACAGCAGCCTCTGCAGCAGCTCAGAGGCTGCTGTAGCTGTCATAAGCAGCAGCGGTTTGGGGTTTTTTTTAAAAAAGAAAAACAGTTTCGGTGCCAGTGGCCCCTGCAGTGCTTTGGGGGGGGCACTGCCCCAAACTTCCTGCAGGGGGAGCCGCCGCTGAATGGTAGCTCAGCTTCTCTTACTCTCAAGGAAATCACATGGTCTCCATCTGGTGTTCGATTTGGCAGGGGACAGTTTGGGAGTGCTGCTTGTATACCATGTGCCTACCTGTACTGCGGCCTTAATACATGCTCTAGCAGATCTGGTGTCAGGGGTGGTGTTGCGGTCCCCGACAACGGTAGTCTTGGGGGACTTAAACATCCACGCTGATGCCTATCTTAGGGGTGCAGAGCATGAGTTCATGGCTGCCATGGCAATCATGAGATGGTCAGTGGTCCGACACAGAAGGGGGAGACATACCTTAGACCTTGTGTTTTGCACTGGCCTTGAGGTGGGGGGTCCATTGGTGGGGGAAATATCAGTTGTGCGCTTGTCATGGATGGACCATTACCTCCTGCAGACCTCTCTCCTGGTGCATGTCTGCCCCCAGAAGGGCATGGAACCAGTTTGAATGGTCCATCCCCATAGACTGATGGAACCGGAATGGTTCTGGGAGGCTTTGGAGGATATACCCTCTGATCTGGATGACCATCCCATCGATGACTTCGTCGGGCTGTGGAACACCTTGCTGACGAAGGCCATTGATCAGACAGCTCTGAGGTGTCCACTTCCCAGGCGGCAGCACCATAGGCCTCCCTGGTTTTCAGAGGGGCTGTGGGTGCTGAAGCAGGAGGGAAGGCAGTTGGAGATACGGTGGCGCCATTCACATGCTGAAACCAACAGGTTGCGGCATAGAGTGAGTTTACGAGTCTATGTCGTGGTTATGCGGCCAGCAAAGAAAGAGTTCTTAGCTGCCCTCACAGCATCCGCTAAAGCCCATCCAGCTGAGCTGTTCTGGGTGGTGTGGGGGCTGGTCAGTCCGGCCTCCCTCCACCTTGGAGTGGAGTCATTTAGTGCCCGCTGTCACTGATTTGTGGATTATTGTGTGGATAAAATCACTCAGATTCACCATGGCTTTGACGTGCATTTTCTGCAGTGGGGCAATTAGAGGTTATGGAAGCTCCGTCCTGTCCATGTTTGTGGGATCAGTTTCAGTTGGTGACCCCTACTGATGTGGAGGATGTTCTTGGGGCTGTTAGGGCTACCTGTTGTGAACTGGACCATTGCCTGTCCTGGCTGGTAAAGGCCTGCTGGGTGATGATGGGGCCATTGCTGGTGGGGATGGTCAGTGCCTCCCTTAGGGCAGGCAGGGTACCGAGGTGCCTTAAAGAGGAAGTGGTGCGGCCCCTGCTCAAGAAACCATTGCTTGACGTTGACTCCCTTGCCAGTTATCGGCCAGTCTCTAACCCCCCTTTTTTAGGGAAGGTTATTGAGCGGGTGGTGGCCCGGCAGTTGCAGGAGCATCTGGATTGTGTTGGTTTTCTTGATCCCTTGCAGTCAGGATTTTGCCCGGGTTATGGCACTGAGACTGCGCTTGTGGCATTGGTCGACAACCTACGCTGGGAATTAGATCAGGGCTGTTCAGCCCTGCTGATTCTATTAGATCTGTCGGCTGCTTTTGATATCCTTCATCATGAGATGTTGGTGACATGCCTGCAGGACTGGGCAGGGGTGGGCGGTATGGTTCTTGACTGGTTCCGCTCGTTTCTGGCTGAAAGAACTCAGCGAGTGGTGCTTGGGGATCATTTTTTAACATACCGAGACCTCTCATGTGGAGTCCCGGAGGGTTCTGTTTTGTCCCTTCTCCTGTTGAACATGTATATTGCAGCCGCTCAGTGAGGTGGTCATGAGGTTTGGAACTGGGCTGCCGGGAACATATTACACTGGTTCTGCGGTCTCTGCACTGGCTGCCTATAGTCTTCCAGGCCTGATTCAAGGTGTTGGTGCTTGCCTATAAAGCCCTAAATGGTCTCATCCCGACCTATTTGCAGGACCACCTCACCCCCCGGGTCCTGGATCGGCCCCTGCAGTCATCAGGGGGTGCTCTCCTTGAGATCCCTTGAGTCTGTTGGGAGGCCACAATGGGGAGAGCCTTCTCAGTGGCTGCTCCATGGCTGTGGAACTCCCTGCTGGTGGAGGCCCGTTTGGCCCCGGATCTCCCCTCATTTTGACATTGCAGTAAAACGTGGCTGTTCCACCTGGGGAATGGGTTAGGGGTGGTGGGAGGAGGGATATTTTTAAATTCCTCCCTGGTGATTGTTTTAAAGCTGTTTTATTGTTACTATCGTTGTTGTTATTGTGAGCCACCCAGAGCTGTCTGTGGCAGGATGGGCGGGATAGAAATTAAAAATAAAATAAAATAAAATAAATGGGCACACCCCAGCCCTAGGCAGTCACTTCTAGCAAGAGCTACAGTACAGGTGCCCAAGAGCTTCTGAGCTGCCATTTGCCCACCTTTGGTCTATGCCATGGATCCACCCCCTACCCTCAACGGTATACCTGCCTATCTGCTCCCTTCCATGGCTGAGCTCATTCTTTCAGCACTTGAGGGTAGGGGGGGTGGATTCAGGGGGTGGATCTAGGAACTTGAAATGGGCCAATTAAAAATCTGCCATGGGCCTAAGCACATGAAGCCCTTAGTGTGAAGGTTTAGCGGTGAATAGAGCACAAAACTGAAATTGTTATCTGTGCAAATATTGGTAAACCTAAACGATCAGATTCATGGTAACCAAACTGATATGGCAATGATCAGTTAACAATCGGTAACTAACTGGCAGTTTAACTGATTTACCATATACCATTACTGATTATTATTGATTTTCACCATTTACTGTGTTACCACTTTGCTGTTTTCCCATTCATTTCACAGTTACTCCTACCCACCCTCTCCTCAGACCCCTACAACTCACCAAGACAAAATGGAGAGAAGTACTCCTATCCAAGAGTACTGACCAGAGAGCAGTACTCATACCTGAGGTCCGGGGACCAAATGTGGCCTGCAGCTAGTTTTCATTTGGCTCCTTTCCAGTTTCTGGGTCTGGCCCCTGGATCCAGACACTACTCTCTAATACTGGAAGACTGTGCTCAGGCGAAGGGAGCAGAGATGAGGGCAGGCACAAAAGACTAGGGGACAGATCCATGATCTGGACCCTCCTCTTCCCAATCACCCCCATCTCCAATCTCTGTGTGGCCCTTGGCACTTGTACTAAATTTCAATGGCCCCTAGGTAGGCTGGCCAGATGTCCAGATTTAGACCCCAGGCGGAGGTGCAGAAAGTGCAGGTGTGGCCAGCTGGCGGGCTTTTTGGTGCGTAAGTGGCAGAGTCAGTGCAGGCTTGCTTGAGGGAGTCCCAGGGGTTAGGGGCGTGGTGCAGGGGCCAGCAACAAGATGAGCCCGCCCCCCCGAGCCCAGGTATGTACCGCCGGCCTCCCCCCCAGCTATCTAGATGTGTATAAGAGACAGGGAAGGAAGGCAGTTGGAGATACGGTGGCGCCATTCACATGCTGAAACCAACAGGTTGCGGCATAGAGTGAGTTTACGAGTCTATGTCGTGGTTATGCGGCCAGCAAAGAAAGAGTTCTTAGCTGCCCTCACAGCATCCGCTAAAGCCCATCCAGCTGAGCTGTTCTGGGTGGTGTGGGGGCTGGTCAGTCCGGCCTCCCTCCACCTTGGAGTGGAGTCATTTAGTGCCCGCTGTCACTGATTTGTGGATTATTGTGTGGATAAAATCACTCAGATTCACCATGGCTTTGACGTGCATTTTCTGCAGTGGGGCAATTAGAGGTTATGGAAGCTCCGTCCTGTCCATGTTTGTGGGATCAGTTTCAGTTGGTGACCCCTACTGATGTGGAGGATGTTCTTGGGGCTGTTAGGGCTACCTGTTGTGAACTGGACCATTGCCTGTCCTGGCTGGTAAAGGCCTGCTGGGTGATGATGGGGCCATTGCTGGTGGGGATGGTCAGTGCCTCCCTTAGGGCAGGCAGGGTACCGAGGTGCCTTAAAGAGGAAGTGGTGCGGCCCCTGCTCAAGAAACCATTGCTTGACGTTGACTCCCTTGCCAGTTATCGGCCAGTCTCTAACCCNTATAGTTGTTGTTTGCCGCCCTGGGCTCCCCTGTGGGCAGGAGGGCTGGGATATAAATTTTGTATAAATAAAATAAATAGCACCCCCTCCCAGCAACCCCCCCAGCAACCTCCCTCTCAGCAACCCCTCTAGCTACCCACCACGCTCCCTCCCCTCCCAGAAAATCCCCAGCAACCCCTCCTCCCAGCAACTCCCCCTTCAAAGACTTCTCAGAGTGATGTGGGTATGTTACCCTCAATGTTCTTATGTGCACTGTTCAAAGGTTTCTCAGGATGACGTGGGTGTGTTATCCCCAATGTTTTTATGTGCACTGTTGTTGAAAGGCTTCTGAGATTGACTTTGGTGTTATTCCCCATAAAAAAAGGAAACAAAAAACAAAAGACAAATAGAAAAATAAAAGTTGGCTGAAGTGGTAGGGAATCACTGCTAGTTATTACCGGCTTGATGAGACACTAAAAACATCAGTTTCTCCTCACAGTGAGCCTTGGCTCTATTTTTTCACACTACTAGGGAGAAATGGGACTAGTGGGGGAGAGCTTGGATGGGATCTTAGTAAGAGGGCTCTCTATCCTGCAGTGGCAGGGCTTCATGCAGCAGCAAGGAGTTCACAGGGTTAACTAATGTCATCTCCCTCCAATGTTAGCTCTGGGAACTCCTTGCTGCTGGGTTAAGCCACACCGCTGCTTTAATGGTTGGGTTGGCTCCGCCTACTGTTGGCTTGGCTCCACCCAGTTCTGGCTCTGCCCTCTGCCCCACAAATTTGCATAAATTAGTAGGAAGGAAGGAAGTTAGTTTATTTGTGTAGTCATTGGCTATTACAAAATATAAAATAAAACATAAACATAACATTACATACCATAACAATTATTTAAAACAATTACAAAGCAGTTTCCATCAGGATCAATGACACCTTATTTAACCTGGTTAGGAGATTCCCCTACTCCCTAATCTCATCATCTACCCCTCTAGAATATCTACATACGCTTTACTAATGATCATGTCTCCGCATTCTCACAGGATTTATATCTACGAGCCATAATCAGCCCTAGA
The DNA here is from genome assembly GCA_003113815.1 of Sphenodon punctatus. NCBI lineage: Eukaryota > Metazoa > Chordata > Lepidosauria > Sphenodontia > Sphenodontidae > Sphenodon > Sphenodon punctatus. Next base: position 539,239 of record QEPC01011391.1, read on the forward strand.
TAGGCCATTTGTCTGGACACTGGGGAGTCAACTGGATTTAGTAGCAGCATCAGAGTGAATATGAGGTCATTTGCCGGCAGCCAGGACGGGAGGAAATCCAACAGTCTCTTCCTAGAGGCTACCAATGCAGGGCAATGAAAGAGTACATGGACAAGTGAAGCGACCTTCTGGGACTCACATAGCACACAAAACCTTTCAGCGCTAGGTACCCTCGCATATCGGCCTTGAAGTATTTCCGGGAAAAAGGCACCACACCTCAGCAGGGTAAAAGCCTGTCTGGTGAGAACATCACCCCAAGCAAATAGATAGTTTGAATTCCCGGCTAGAGGGGGCAGGGGGAAATAGTACTGCACGGCTCTTTGGTCCTTTAATCTGGCCTCCTCCAACTGGATTTCCTGGTCCGCCACCCTTTTTGTTATTAAAGATTTAGCCACTTCATACCCTACCTTCAACAAAAGATCACATGAAAACCCCAATTTTTGAATTTCCTCAACCATCCCAAGGTTCCAAGGGTCTAGTAACTTATGGGTAACAGCTAATGTAAACAAGGAACCATCGTTCCCAAGAAACAAAAACTTCTGAAGCCAGTATTTTAGCATGGCAAGCAATACTGCCTGCCGGAGTGTACCACAGCACACTTCCACTCTTAGAATTGCCTGAGGAGTACCCCTGGGTAAACCCAGAATTTTCCTCAGAAACCTGTTTTGCAGCACTTCCAACCTATTCAGGTAAGCCAGACCCCAGAAGGATATGGCATATGTGATTTGAGGGATCACTTTTGCCCTGAATAACCGCAGAGCTGGCAGTACTAGTTTCCCTCCCGACCCCCAGTAAAACCCAACTATAGCAGCTATAGTGCATTTAGTCTGTGCCCTCACTGCTTCAAAGTGCGCCCCCCATGCGCCAGAGTCAGAGAAGATCACCCCCAAATACTTATACATAGTGACTTGCTCAATTGGCAAGCCACCCATTTTCCAACGATGCTTCCTGTGACGACTAGGTTGCCCTACAAACAATACCTTGGATTTCCCATGATTTACCTCAAGACTCTCATTTTGACAGTAAATTCCAAACTGATCCATCACTCTACGAAGCCCAACAATAGAGTGAGATACCAGCATGGCGTCGTCTGCGTACAAAAGGGCCGGGACCAATCTATTCCCCACAACCGGTGCATGTGAGTCCACCCTATTCAGGAAGGCAATCACGTCATTCAAGAAAAGGTTGAACAGCATGGGGGCCAAAATGCATCCCTGCCTCACCCCTGAAGCGACCAAGACTCTGGGAGACAAGCCTCCACGAGTTGAACAGCAGACCTGGAGGGAATTATTTGTATGAAGCTTCGTAATTAAAAAGAGAAGGCGGGGATCAATCGAAGTCTGTTGCAATTTATACCATAGTCGGGGTCTGGAAACAGAGTCAAATGCCATACGAAGGTCAACAAAACACAAGAAAAAATCCTGCTGACGATCCAGGGCTTTCTTAATAAACGCAACCAGGACCAATATATGATCCGTTGTGGATTTGCACTTTTGGAAACCCGCCTGTTCTATCTCCAACCTATGCGTGGAGTCCATCCACTTTTGAAGTTTTATTAGCAAGAAACGGGCATACAATTTCCCCACCACACTTAACAAGCTGATGGGGCGATAATTGCTAGGGGAAGCTGGATCTCCCTTCTTAAAAATGGGACACACAATACTGTTTAACCATGAGACCGGGATTTCACCGGACTCATTAATTACAGTAAAGAGGGGGGCCAAAATGCCCGCCCACCAACCAGGGGCACTCTTCAGACATTCCGACGGGATATAATCCTCTCCTGGAGCCTTTCCAACCTTAAGTTGGCAGATTAACTCCTGTATTTCCTCCTCCGAGACTGGCGGCCACTGTGGAAAACAATTCTCTAAATGGAGAGGAACAGCCAGACACCCCGGGGAAGAAGAAGAAAAAATTTCTGTATAGTGTTGGACCCGTTGTCCTGGGGAGATCGAAGAGGCTGAAAAAGCTTTCCCACTCAACCCAGCCGAACGGATCAGACCCCCAAATTCCCACGGGTCCCCCTTCTCCACTGCTTTCAATAGTCTGTCCCAACATTTATATTGGAAGTCCCACTTCTTATGAAATAGTAACTGCCTATACCTTGATCTACCCTGTTGGAGCAAAATACGACGGACCTTCGTGGGATTCAAACAGACCGCCCGCACTACTCTCCGAAGAGAGGCTCTCTCAGCTTGACAGTCTTTATCAAACCACCTCTGTTTAAGGTTACTCTGTGGCAGGGATCTAGTCTGAGAGGATCGGTATCAACTGCCTCACCAGATCCTCATAATATAAAATACTATCACTGCCCCTACCCTCAATAACTGCTTTACATAACTCAGCTCCCGGAGATGAAATAAAGGTCAACAGGCGGGCTTCTACCTCCTTAGACCATTTGACCAGGGACACAGTTATTCCCGAAAACTGGGAAACTTCAACGGCTTCCCCTTTCCCCAAGAGCGGGACCTCCAAATCCTTCCTAATTGACAAAATCAGCGGAAAATGGTCTGACTCCACCTTTGGGCTGATCTGTAATGACTGGATATTTTGGATAAACCCTTTGGAAGCCAAGAAATAATCTATTACGCTGGAACCAGCGTATGTATGGTGAGTAAAGTTTCCAATCCGATCCCCTCGCACACGACCGTTTAGCAAGGCTAGATCAAAGGTGTCACAAAAAGTAAGCAGAAATCGAGACTCAGGGCTAACCACCCCATCTCGAGAAGATCTTGTTTCCAACTCTAAAAAATCCAAGGTCTCATCCAACCATGGGCCGGCCGATACTACCTCTAAATTGCCCGTCCTAATGTTGAAATCACCTACAACAATTAAGGAAGCCGTAGGATATAATTTCTTAGCCTCATCAAACATGTCTGTAGCTGTATCCCAAAAATTAACGGGGAAAAAGGCCAATGATGTCGGAGGAAGATATATAATACCAATTAGTAGACCATACCCTGAAGGGAAAGTACAATAATAAATGGCTAAATTAGATTTTTAAAATACCACTCGCTTCACTTTAATTCAAAGTTTTTTGGCAACCAACAAAGCGAAACCTCCGCTGGGTCTGCCAGAGGAGACTGATGGGGTAGCATGAGTACAATAAACATCAAACCCCCCAAAATTAAAATCATAATTTTAATTTCTTGTACACATTTCTTGTAGCAGTACAATATCTAAACCTGCAATAAAGGTGTTAAAGTCCCTGTCCAACTGGCAGGAGTTCCACCCCGCGATGTTCCAAGAAGCAATTGCCAAGCCAACTGGAACATCCAGTGGCAGTCATGCCTCATCCCCGAGGGACAAGGGGCAAACCCCCAATGATCCCTCCAGGAGGCCATCCCCTACTCTAGGAGACAAATGAGCCACTAAATCCAAGTTTCGCCCATCGGACTGATCCTGCGAGCACTGGTACAAGCTATCCCCCCCAGAGAGCCCCTTAGGGGCCTCAACATGGGGGGGCCCCCTACCACTAAATCTATCCATGGACCGTCCCCCTCATTTAACAAAAGTGACGCGGTTCCTCTCCTAGATGCTGAAATAACTGGGGAGACCGCCAGAGGAGACACATTTATACATTGGGGTGACACAAGAGTCGACACTCCTTGTCTCTCTCGTTCCAAGGGGGAGGGTCTATGGCGTTTCAGGTCCCTCAATTGGATACAAAGATGATCTAAACGGGATACTAAATTATCCTGAGACAGTACAGCTAAGGGGGCCTTCTCCACTTTAGCACATAAGGCCGATTTGTTCGTAACTAGTGGTGCAGGGGGAGGATTATTTGGCAAATCTACCTCCATTTCTGTTGAGTTCAGGCCATTCCCCCTACGGGGAGGTCTTGAATCTCCCTCTTTACGGTTAAACCGAGGGGGGAGTTTCTTAACCCCTGCGGGTAATGGCTGATCAATCCCAGTAGAGGAGGGATCCTGGGAAGGAGGGAATACTTCCTCCTGGCACACCAAACCTGAGAGGGTCCCATAAGCTCTGGAGGGGTATACAGCAGCCATATTCAGTTGGACTCGGCTATCCATTATAAAATTTACCCATAAATCGGAATTAAACTTTACATTCACTAAACGCCTAGATTTTGACTTGACCAAGACTTCTACCATGGAAATATCGTGTTTAGAAGTACCCTCAGATGTTCTGCCACATCCAGGGGGGTGTCCCAATGTGGGACCCACCCACCAACCAGGGGGAAAACAGCAAATATAAGGCTAAGTTGCAATAGTTCAAATATTTCTGCACCCAAGGATTCCAGTGTTTGCTTCGTGGGAACGGGAGCTAATACAGAAGCCAAAACTGGTGGAATATCAGAATCGGGCATTTTTGGCTGTGGGGGCTGAACACCAAAACCCCCCTCCTGTCTCCTAGTGTTCCTAGAGACCCTCGGGTGCAAAATAGGACCTGGAGAAGGACCCCTATGCAATATCAAAGTATCCAATTTTCCGTTTAACAAATTCATTTGCTGAAACATGAAACGTAATGTTTCTGTGGTTAGTGACACATGATCAGTTAAAAAATCCGTTAAACGATCACTATTCAGCAAGATAGAGTTCTCTTTAGGAGCTGTTGACTTTAAACAGTTCTTACAAGGGAATGGTACCGGGGAGACTGATGGTTGCGGTCTGGGTTGCTCCAGGTCAGGTAGCGATGGGCCAAGTTCAGATGTCGCAGAAACACTGCCATACTGGTATGGTGGAAAAAGTCTACCGTTACCACAAGACGGGGCCGGGATGTTTCACAAGAACCCATCAATTTTCCTCTGCTTCACATATGCCGTAATTGGTAGCGATGAATCAGCAAGGTCAGAATGACCTCTCTTATTGCTCACCGATGCCATTATCAGTAGTCTCCAGGGCACTCAAAACAACAGAAGCCCCTGGCGCCTCTGGCCAATGCCTAAGGCCACGCGCACAAGGGCACGTCCTTGCGTGCACAGCCCTTAGGCGTGCATGCCCGTGATGTGCACGCTTCAGCTGCCTCGGCTTTAAATCCCCGCGCTGAGAGCAGGGCCAATCAGGGCGTAGGGGAGTCTCAGATGGGAAACTCGCTGCAGCTGCTCACCCTTCCAGTGGTGGAGGCTTGCGCCCTGGCTCCTGGTGACGTACAGCAAACCCACAGTCTAACGGGGGGCCAGTCACCCCGAGCACACACGCCTCTGGGACTCAGTCAGTTTCCTCCCCGATGCATAAATTAGTATAAAATTGCATATGTAAATTTAATGCAAATGTTTGTCCTCTTTTCTGCCGATGCGTCAGTGGCCACCCTGCCCCTAGGAGGGAAAGATGTTCCCCACCTCTGTTCAGTCAAGAGAAGGAGAGGGGAGGGAGGTGTGCCTGTACAAGAAATGATTGGCTGAAACGGAACAAACAAACAATGGATGCAAACCCAGAAATAAACTGGAAATGTAAATTAGTTAACTAATAATAGTCTTATTGGTATTATACAGCATTTTGGAAAGTCAGTTAACTGTTCAATTAACTGATTGACTATCTGGAATATCAGTTATTACTGCAGTTACTGGATTGGATTTTTATTTCAGCTCTAATAAAACCTTGCACAGGCATCCTGAAGTGGTGTTACTTATTCCAGATGAGTAACTAAAAGCTGACCAAAAGTTTCTGTGTGCTGATAATCATGTGCGCTTTGCAACGCTTGTTACATGAGACTCTTGGAGCACTCTGCAAGGATTAACTAAGTTCTCACAACCTCTGTGTGGGAAAGGGAGGAGAAATTTGAGGAAGTTGAGGCTCATAGGCATCTGCATGACGTGCTCAGGTTTGTGACGAAACCAGAAAGGGAACCCACCCAGATCTCCTGACTTCCAGTCACATGCTTACTTTAACCACAGAAGAGCTGCCTTTCAAACCTTCCTGGATTTACACCCTGGTGACCCTGCGGTTTTGTTTTCAGTAACTGTTCTGCTAAAATAGTTCTGTGAACTAAATAAGCTGTGCAAGAATCTCTCCTTACTCAGGGCTAAAGAAACACGGGTCCCATTGTGCCAGCAGGGGTGGTGGTGGGGACTGAGAGACTAGGGCTGAAACTAATATTTGGTGTGAATACGGAATATGACAAATTCAACATGCTTGTATCTGCAGAGGGGTATTCCATCTTCTGCATTTTCCAACCTAGCTACACCTCTAAGCTGCTTGCCAACATGAGTTTAATATAGCCCTGCATGGCTCTGTATCACGTTATTGAATTTTACAGGAGAACGGAAAAACAACACTAAAAACACCGCGCACATAAGCAGGGACTTCACATGTCTGCGCTAATGCGAGTCAAACTCATGTTGGTCCCCACTCCTCCTTGAACATCAGCAAGCACCCTAATTCAGTACTTTGTTTATTTAAGCAGTACCTAAAGTGAATGCAACGCCAAAATGCTGAAGTGGCTCACCACCTCCGTTATCATTTGGGGGTGGGAGGGAAGTGTGTGATAATTTGCTCCCAGATAAATGTCACCACGCACAAATGTTTCATGTGACCACTCTTATATGATAGCATAAAATAAGAATTCATTAACCCTGGGGTAGAAGTGGTCGATGAAACAGCTTTCACCCCACATAAACTACCCAAGGATAAACTTATCTGAGGGATAATTAACAATTAATAACCAGCAATTAACAATCAATCATCAAAAATCAATAATTAATAATCGACAATCAAATAATTAATACGTAGCTAATTAATTATTAATTAATTGATGCTATAGCATCAGCAAATTTGTCTGGGGCTGAACAGTTGTGATAAGAGACAGGTCACTGCCCTGCGGGGGTTTAGGAATCTAGAATGGACAAGAGAGGGGAGAAAAGGGTAGGGGCACATAGGGAGAGACAACGGGCCATACATTCATAGATCATACATTCACGAAGTTTAGAAGTTGCAGGTGCATGTGTTTAGCTCCATTACAGGGGGAGGAGGGAGGTCCTGAAAGATGAGATAGCATAAGGAGAAGCATAAAGAAGCAATCTCTGGAGGTGAGGAGCCAGGGAAGGCCTAATGAAAGAGGTAGGTTTTCAGGAGGGATCTGGAGTTTGGGAGCGAGGAAGCAAGAACGTATGTGTTCATGGAGGAGGGAGTTCCAGGTATAGGGCACAAATATGAAAGAAGGGGTGAAGATGATTTAGAAAGCAGGAGACTGTACTGAGGATGGCGAGGGTGGTGTCACAGAGTAGCAAAGATCCTGGGAGGGAACAACTTGGGAAATGAGGGCAAAATGATAGGGAAGAACAAGGCCATGAAGAACCTTTTAAGGTGAAGACAAGGAGTTTGTGATGGATGTGAAGGGGAAGTAGGGTGGCCAGATATGCAAATTTTAGAGGACACAGGAGAAATACAGATTGCAGGGCTGCGTTGGCTCCAATACAGCCCTGCAACCTGTATTTCTCATGTGTGTCCTCTACAATTTGAATATCTGGCCACCCTAAGGAGAAGGGTGAGCCAGAGGAGGGAGAAGGGGAGAGGTTGGACATGGTCAAAGCAGTGGGTGTAGTGGATGACCTTGGCAGTGGAGCGTTGGAACAGAAGTGAGAGGGTTAAGGTGAGTGTGGGGAAAGCCAGTAAGGACAAGGTTGGTGTAGCTAGTTGCAGACGAGACGATTGCAGCAGGGCTAAGCTGTCTTTTGTGTGAACACAATCTCAGAGGTGTTGACCAGTTCCTCCCGGTCAGCTGCTTGTCGGCTTCTGTTTTGTGCAATGGTTGAGCATCCACAAACTGGTGCTGTTTATTCCTTAGCATATTTTTTTTTTTCCTTCCCAGAGAAACTGTCACTCTAAAAGCTTGTGGTAAATGGTCAGGGCATTTTTGAGAGAGGACCAGACGCTTTTGTTTTTAATGAGTGGTGGCTGGTTTAATGTTCTGGAACCGGGTGAGTGATTGTGAAATTTTGGCAGCATTTCAGCTGTAAATATTTAGTGAGAGCAATAGAGCTTGGAGAAGAAGGACTATATATGAAAACAGGTCTCTTTCCCAGGAAATCATTTCACTGGGCAGATCTACTTCAGCAGTGTATGAACTATAGTCATTATGCATCATGGAGCATAGCTAATAATAGGGACAGGCGGGCGATGCAGCTGCACTGGGGGGTGGGGGCATACTTCCTGGTGCAGTAGCATCCTCTGCAATGGATCTGGGATTATGCAGTGAGGGAGGGGGCAGTAACAGGGCAGGAGGGGAGAACATCCATTTTTGCACCGGGGCTTAACCTAGCTAGCTATGCTCCTGTATTCATTTACAAATAAATACACTTCAGTGAGATAAATACACCCATGCAGAATATCCATAGGGCCAAAAGGGCAGATTGATATTAGTACAATGGGTTACTGTGTGGTTACCAGAGTACAAAACCTTATTAAACCCTGTGCTTCAGTGCTGGCAAACACCTTGGCAAGTTTGTGCTCTTTAGCTTTCAAACATGAACACCACCCCTGAGATCACACAGCTAGGATTCTATCTGGATGCCTAGCAATACTCTCCCAGTCTGCCCACAGCTAAACCTGAAGCAAAGATTCAAAGCCAGCTTCAAATTCAAAATGCATTTGCCAGAGTCTCATAAAACCCCACTTCTAGATAGGAAAAGTGTTCCGTTACTGGATGGGTCATTGTTTGGTTGTCCATTCGATTGCTCACTGATTAATGGTTCATTTTGATATTTTTAAGTCTTTGATTAGTTAACCAAAATGTCATGAATATCTAAAGAGAATACTGAAATCAACAAATTAGGAATATTTGAATCCATTTTAGCAAAGAGAATAATGAGCAGGATTCACTTTCAGCTTTGTTTGCAATCATGAATCTCCTTTTTGGTATTTTCATGTTCAGAATTTCAGTCACTTTGGTATTTGGTACTTTAGGTTGGCAATACTATTTAGTGTTCTATACCATTTTTGAACATGAACGTGAATTGGTCCAAATACAGCAATCACAATTAGGGATGGGTGAACGCGGTTCGGAGTTCGGACCGAACTCGACCAGCTCGGTCGACCGAACCGAACTCGATTTTTTAACCAAACCAAACCAAACCGAACCAAATTTCCAAACTCGGTTCTGTTCGCCCATCCCTAATCACAATCACAATCACATTCAAATCCCCTGCCAAATAGTATTACTGACATGGCCTGAGTACCAAATACCAAAGTGAGTGGAATACCAGATACGGAAGTGACTGAAATACTCCATTCCAATTTGCAAATATAAATTTAGGAATTCATTTCAGGTCTACTGGCAGCAGTCCCCACCAAGGAGTAGCTGGGGTAGCTAGCTTATTTATTTAATAAAAATTGATGTCCCGCCCCCTTCGTGCCTCAGGCACCTCAGGGC
>QEPC01011391.1:581722-592342 GCA_003113815.1 Sphenodon punctatus
TTTTTATTTTCCTGATGGATATTTTTCAAACTTTGTGGATATGATGGTCCTCACAATTTACAGCCATGATGAAATTTTCAGAAATGTAGGTCAAGCGGTTTTTGCAAAATTGGGGCTTCAGCAGTCGCCTGTTTATAATGAAGAGTGGCTGTACATTTAAGTATTCAGGCAGCTGCCGCTGCCTGAAAATGCTTATAATAAAATAATAATAATAATAATTAATAATCCCTATAGCTTCATATAACATAACAGGGACTCCTTATTTCAGAGCCCAACAGTTCCATAGAACATAATGGGTGCCCTTTATTTCAGAGTCCCTCAGCTCCATAGCACTGATGAATTTTGTTTAATTCAGAGTCTCCGTAGCGTCCCTTACTTTTGAAATGACAAGCCTACTCTACACACCATAGATCTTTCTGAATGTCTGATAAGGACAGTACTTATAACTCAGCACCTCCTTACTCCATCATTTACCTTAGCAGCATTGTCTCAATTAACAAGCGAGTTAACTTGTTCTGTATTTTCCTGCTAAAAAACCCAAGTACCATCCAGCCAATTTGCTGAATGTCTGCCTCACTCCCACTTTCTCTTCTCCTTTCACCTTGGAGAGTGACTAATCAGCTTGCTAGTGAAGTGCAATCTAAAAACATGAAGATAATTGCTTCAGTTTAGAAAGGGCTGCCAAAGATCAGACAGCAGCAGCAGTTGCACAATTACTGAGCCTTCTGGTTCAGTCCTTTATTACTGCAGCTGAGGCTGAAGAACACTTAGGTAAATAAATATATTTTCAATTTCATTAGCAGCTGGCTTGATCTTTCTGTGCTCTGGGTCAACGTAACAGCCTGGCAGAGATTCACTGAGGTATCCTGAACACAAACATTTACTTTAGATTGTTACTAAGGGACAATGCAGCAAAACTTTCCATCCATCTCCCAGCGTCCCCTATCAACACGAGTGACAGACAGATCTCCCAGTGACATTAGCTCCTTGTTCTGCATTGGTGGGGGAATTCCACTGTATGTGGAAATTCCCCTCCCCAGCTGTGGCATAGCTAGGTTTAACAGGGCCGTGGGGCAAGTCAAATTACGAGGTCCCATACCAATTGGGTTAGGGTGTAGGAGGAGAAGCCCAGGCACAGAGAAACAGTGAGGCATGGGGGCAGGAGGGAACTAGAGTAGGAAAAAGTGCTCACTGGGAAGGCACAGACAACTGCAGCATTTTGATATCCTAGTGGGGTTCGCCTTACTGGGCCCTCCTGAAAGTCTGGTCTGGCCCTACTGGGCCCTCCTGAAAGCTACCCCCTGCTATTGAGTAAGACAAAGGGTAAAAAAACACGTGACAGCAACACGATGGCAAACCTGCCTGGGGTCAGGAACCTGTGAATGACATGGTCCGGGTTGGGTCGCAGAACAATCCTGCCCATGGCCGGGGACCGGGAAGAGCAGAGAGAAACCCAAAATGCGGCCGTCCAGTCCTACTCCCCCCCTCCTCCATGATGGGTAGCCAATGCCATGGAGGCCAATGACAGCCAGCCATGGCAACTGGCCATGGCTGTCCCCAACCTGGGCTGTGTCTGCTGGCCCAAACAGATGTGGTAGTCTGCTGTGGCCTGCTTTGGCCCAGTCAGCTGGGCCTTAGCCTGGGCTGTAACCTTGGAGGTTTTCTGAGGTCAGAGCCCAGGTTAGCTGCTGATACGGCCCAAGGCAATCCCAGGCCAACATCTGGTGGCACCTGCACAGACGTGCAGATGAAGTCCAGGCCACAGTAGGCCACTGTCACATCTGTTCTTACCCAAACAAGTCATGTGCCTGGTAGTTAATGCTAAGTGTTGTACTGAAGATCCCCAGCTTTCTCCTCTCACAAATGCAATTTGGTCTCTAAAGCAGGCATGCACGAATGAAAATTATTGCAACGTGCTCCATGCTGGCATTAGTCTTGTTAGATTGGAAAGGATCCAGGACAAGTGCTGCTGACAGGCCCTGTAGCATTCTGGTACGCCCTGTCAGACATAACTGTGCTGAATGAGGCTCAGGGCCTGTCAGATTGATGAGGCCTGCCAGCAAATTACAACCACATTAGGCTGACTCAGCAAAGTCTCAAGCCCAACTCCAGTGAGTATTTCCATTTGTGGATTCTCCATAGATGGAACGTGTTTTCCTTGTTTGCTCTTATTTCTGTGAGAAATCAAAGGTGCTTTTCCCCATGTCGTTTTAATTACTTTAGATGCAAAGAATGCACAAGCTGCATAATTACTTAGACAACTGTGCCAATTGATTTTATCCCTTTCTTTCTAGGAATGAATCTGACTCACAGAACCCAGCATAAAGTCAGATTTCTTTTCTTCATTGTACGCAGCTTAGTGTCATTTCACTTGTAAAGTTGACAACAGCTATGCTGTGTTATTTTACAAACATTTGTCCTCTCTGGGGATTTTGGATGTCTCTACTGGAGTCCTCAGAGCGAGGCCAGATCCTGATGTTACGAATACTAGGGCAAATCTGGAGTAACATTATTGATTTCAAATCAGGTCATTTTTATTTTTACACCCTTTCCTACCAGGCCAGGATAACAGAGTGGGACGGTTTTACAGATAATCAATATCCGACGCAAAGCGTCAATGGCCAAATTTCTAAGTAGACTGACCTCCCCAATTTGTGTTCCTTCTCAGTTTCAGTTAATTTTAGGAGAAAAGCAGGATAATGAAAATGGAGTGCTTGTTTGTGTGGTATAAATCAGTATAAATCGTCATATGAGGACACCTTTGGAAGCAAGCGCTATAGACAAAAACAGACATAACGCTAACTCCACTTTAGCACCACTTAAGCACCGCTTCAACATTTCTTATGCATGTTGCAGGGCTGTATTGGTACCCTATGCAACCCTGCAACATGCATAAGAAATGTTAAAGTGGTGTTAAAGTGGAGTTAGTGTTATGTCTGTTTTCGGTGTTTAGATACAAGATGTTTCTGGAATGGGAAAAGGGTGAGAGCTCAGGATTAAGCCTGGTTCATTGCTGTCACCAGTACTTAACATATGGTCAGTCCCTCTTTACTCCAGACATCCGTTCAGGTCCCCTGTCAGCAGCAGGATGCATCAAGCATGTTCAGAATACAGAATGATTTAGCTGTTGGAGGTCTGGATGAGAGAGGTTATACTATACTGGGATTGATAACAAGATCTAAGGAGGGGTTCATTTGCTGTTCTGAGCACCTTTGGCATTATTTAACTCTAGCTCAGTTTAAAAAAACCTCTGCATTGTTTTGTATTGGGGTCTATGTGACTCCAAATTACTTTAAACAGAAAAACTTATTTCTGCCAGGACTCACAATCTATGATGGACAGTAACTTTAGACTTAACTGTTAAAACATTCTTATATATAAAAACACTCCACACATGAACTATGTATGAAGTCCAACAGAACCCCAACTCAAACATTTTAAGAAAACGCAGTGGCAGATTTCATCTAGAGTCTCACACACCCTAGCACCATTTGGTCGTGTTTAGGGCAGGAAGGTTTAGGGGTTAGCCACAGTTGATGGCCCCTGCATGAGAAGGGGTGGGGTGGGCTTGGAGAAGGCCTCCTCTAGGTGAGATACAGAGGAGTGGGAAGCGGGGGGGAGTGGGTGGGATGGGATTGATAAGCAGGAGGAAGGGCAAGATTTTTGTTTATATGTAGTTTAATTAAGATTATTTTTTTTAATTATTGTAAGCTGCCCTGAGCCACTTCTGGGATAAGGTGGGGTATAAATATAAAGTATTACTACTACTACTACTACTACTAATAATAATAATAATAATAATAATAATAATAATAAATTAATAATTAATAGCATGTTGTAAAAACCTATGAGATTTACTCCAGCTTCCCGTGAAATTTGCCCATATAAAGGGATCTTACACCAATTCATTTTTATTTCTGCACAAAATCTACATCTCATAGTCTAATGAAATGAATGTGGAAAAGTTGACTTCTTTCTCATATGAGAATACATTGAATTTGAAGAGGTACACATTTCCTCAAAGAATTTTACACCAAGTTCTGTAGGGCTTTGGTGTCAAATAGACTCCAAAACACAACAACAATCTAACAGGTTGTATTTTCCCATCAAACTTCTATTTCCAATAAACAGTTAAACTTGAGCTTCTTCAGCCACTTGGACAAGAGCCCTGAAGGCCAATGACCCTGGATTATCTCATCAGAGCAAAAGATAGAAATTTGTGCTATGCTGAAGGACCACAGACAGAGAGTATAGTTTTGGCTGAAGATATTGCCCACCCTGCATTTCTCTTTTGATAGACAAGAGACATGGACAAAAATGTTTTAATAAGGTCACTTAACGTTTTGCTGCCCAACAAGCTGCAGAAATAACCCCCAGCCTGACATAACCATGGAAAAACAGTAGGCAAGGCTGCAGCCCAGTACAACACTTTGAGGAACAAAGCCTAGAGAGGGTATTTTCAAATGTGACAGCACAGCGCCATCACACTTTGATCCTGCCCAGGGTGAGGATCTGGCCTGGCCACTGAACAGACGTGTCAGCGGCCCGGGCCAGAGAGGGGGCGGGGAAAGGGCAGGGCGGCATGTGGACATGGGTCCACAGGCCCTGCCCACTACCAGCGGGCGGCTGCAGCTGTCTATGAGCCGCTGCGCGTGTCTGGAACAACCCCGGCCACAGATCAGGGTTAGGAAGAGCAGACCACACATGAGATGGCCCACTCTACCCCCTCTGGAGATGACTTTTCCAGGCCACAGTAGTGTTTACTTTAGCCTGGGTTGTGACTCGACGATGGGCCCGAGTAACAGTCCGGGCTAAAAACTGCCACAGCCTGGGGACAGCCGTGATTTGACCTGGGTAACATCTGGCAGGCTGTTTCAGATGTGACGGCACTGCGGGCCGTGGCCATGCAAGTCAAAGTGTGGCCATCTGTGGTACCGTCACATCTGAAAATACCCAGAGGAAGCTAGCAAAAATAGCAAAGCACTAGGGATGAGGGCATAAGAACAAAGATTCAGAGAGGAAAAGTAGTTAGCATTTTAAATCTTTAAATTCAATGCAGGCATACATGTAAACAAGCAGTCTGTCAGCTACACATTTCTATAGTCGTTTTATGAAGCCCAGCTCTTTATTTAGTTCACTGTTTTTGGTGTCCAATAACATTATGAATTTTAGTTCCTCCTAGGCCCATCTTTTCAAGGTGTTGTACAAGTTCTCTTTCCGGACTCAGACTGAGAGACCAGAAACCTCTTTTCCTACAAACCCCACTTTCTCCCCACCCCGAAGTGCTTGCTATTTTCAGTGTTTGGTTACGGGTTTCTGTTCATTGTATTTAGACGTTTAAAATGCTAATGATTTTTTTCCTTGCAGCTTCTTCCCAAGTGTTTGCTTTCATATATATTCCTGTCCTGTATTTGCTCAGTCAATAATTCTGGCTTATTACACACTTTTGAAAGGGCCCTGTGTGTGTGGCCTGAAAGCTTGCGTGCTCTCGTCAACAGAATTTGGTCTAATAACTAATACTATATTCACACCTGACACCTGGCACTGTTAAAATGGCTCGCAGGCAAAGACATGGCAGTGGGGAGGAGCCTGATGACAGCAGTAGCGCCGGTGCGAACAAAGTTCTGTCGCGTCGAACAGGATTCTGCCACAGCTTTGCTCGAGCATGATAGGGCTGGATTTTGCACCCTGTCATGCGCGAGGCTAGCCATGGCAGATCCCCATTCTCGCCGGCACTACTGCTGGCATCGGGCTCCTCCCTGCTGCCGTGTCTTTGCCTGCACGTCATTTTAACAGTGTCAGAATACGGTATTAGAGATCTCATCTGTTATGCACAGACATTCCAATTTTTCAGATCACCCAGTGTCTGAGTAAGATTAGCATCTGGAAGAAATGCAACTGATTCAAATCTAGGACTGCTATTGTTAAGGTTTTGCAAGGCAGGCATCCCCCTGTGTATGCTACCCACAGTCCCGGGCAAATCTGGAACTGATCTTTGGGCAGAGGTGATGCAATTCAACCAGCCATTCATCCATTTAACACATGTTTTCATATTAAAGAAAATCTTAAACCTTAGAAGAGCAAATCCAGATGCCCTCTACCCTTCTGCACAACCAAACTGTCAGCAGTTTCATTGGGTTTATTTGGTTTTGCAGTCACATTTCTCAGAGATCTCCCCCCTTTCATCACAGTCAAGTCAGACATGTGCTTTGCAGAATTGCATTGGTTGCTCCCTGGGGAGAGAGATCAAAATGTTCTGGAGGCAAAGCAGAGGAAGTTCAGAATTCCAAAAATAGCCTTTACAGCACAGGAACGTAAAAGGTTCTTCAGAGCTCCCCAGGACAGGGAGGCTGAAAATACATTGACATTTCTGTGTTTCCTTTGGACATGGCTGAAGTTAATTAAGTAATGATTAGGGTACAGATTATGCTAGCAGACACCAGTTCCTCAATCTTCAGCCCTCTCAGGGCCTGCCATCATGGAAAGAAGACTAGAAATTGGAGGTATATGGAGTTTTGACACAGTATAAATTTAGCATTAGGAAGGTGCACGTTTTAATGATGTGTGGCTGAACTAATGTAAATCCAATTCACAGTCTCTGAATGTTAAAGAAAATTGGCATATATGTATGGATTCCATTAGAAGAGGGAAAGGAGGCTCAAGCTCAGTTCTGAACTTTTACTATCATCTGGTGCATCTAAAACCAGACGCAGCCGGCTGCTGCCCATATACACTACCGAAAAACACACCAAACAACCAGTTGATTATCCGTGGCTACTAGGGATGGGAAAGTCAGAATTAGATTAATCCGATTCACCCAATTTTCATCAGAATCAAATTAAATCTGATCCACCTGATTTTCCTGATCGACCCAATTTTCATTGGATTGGATTAATTCAGGGGTGCGCCCTCGCTCATTTCCACCTTTCTGCGATTGCAATTTGCTAGGCTGTTCTTTGGCCCATTCTTCACTCTAGGATAGTGGCTTAGAATGATGAAAGACCCATTGAACTGAATAGGTTCGGTTTTCCATTGACTTCAATGAGAAATTTTCTCATTGATGTCAATGGCGAAAAATACAATCCAGTTCTGATTTTGATCCAATTCAATTCAATCCGATTCCAATTTTCAACCCGATTTCCCATCCCTAGTGGCTACTAGTACTGCTTCTAGAAGGGCTAACTTTAAGGCTTCTTTACACTGCCATACTATAAGGTAGAAGAATGAATAAAGAAGAGAGCATACATGAACAAGCAAAGATAAATATTAACAAAAATAATCCTATAACTGCTGGACTACTGCAATGCGCTCTATGTGGGGCTGTCCTTGTTCCTGGTCTGGAGGCTGCAGCTAGTGCAGAATGCGGTGGCCCGACTCCTGATGGGGACGGGTCATTAGGAGCATATAACACCGGTGCTCCGGACTCTGCACTAGTTGCCAATAGCGTGCCGAGCCAGGTTCAAGGTATTGGTAATGATCTATAAGGCCCTTCACGGCCTCAGCCCCTTGTACCGCAGGGATCGCCTCGCCCTCCGTGCCCCAGAGCGGCTTCTTCGGTCTGCCGGGGGTGCCTTCTTGGAGGTCCCCCGTGTCAAGCGGGGGGCCACAATGGAGAGGGCATTCTCGGTGGCTGGGCCACGTCTTTGGAATTCCCTCCTGGAGGAAGCTCACCTGGCCCCAAGCCTTTTAACATTCCAGCGGGCTTGTAAAACCTGACTGTTCGCCCAAGTCTTTGGGCAGGTGGGGAGTGTGGGTTAGGGTTTTTAGCTCTTCCCTACCATTATTTTCATTTGTATTTATTTTTCCCAACCCTGTTGAGGTTTTAAATTGTGTGGGTTTTTTAAAATTGTTTTATTTTTATGAATGTTTTTACTTAGTCATACATTGCCCCGGGATGCCGTAGGCATATGAGGTGGCTAATAAATGTTTAAAATAAATAAATAAATATAATCATTGGTAGTATAGAAAACCCCATCACAATATATCGTAGGGATGTTCCACTAGACAAAGTGCAAGAATTGTTACTTTAGAAAAGGGACTCCTGTTCGCTGCATTTCTCCATTGCCGCCAATGGGCAAAAAGCATTGAACATGGGGGTCCCTACTTTAGAAGTACTAACACAGCTGGACCTGAAGTGGATCTTTGCAGATGATCTATTGGAACTCGCTGCTCCAATCAGGGCCAGGCAGAATGCGGACAGAACATGATCCAGTTCCCATTCAGTTAGAGCTGTGAATCTAAAGCTTTTTTCTTTATTGCACATGCACAAAATGGTGCTTTTCTGGGGTAAAGGGAGCAGTTGGAACATTCTGTGGAGATGGGGTGTGCCCAAGAATCAATGTCAGATCTCCACAGCTAGTTCCAAAAAATTCCACAAAGACAGAAAGCATGCTCCATTTCAACACTAATAACCGCAGATGACAACTTGCACGAAAAAGTTACGAGCTGTGCAGGAAAAGCTTGTAGCACCCCTCAAAGCTGCAGAACATCTGGAAAGAGATGATGCTAATATCAAGACAAAACTAAGACTAACCACAATCTGATCCCAGTTCTAACCTACAGTTCAGAAATCTGCTCTTTGTGAAAACAGCAGCAACAAAGTACAGTTGACTGATGTTTGAGAAAGCTAACTGGAGTGAAATGGCTGGCTAAAGTGGCAAGGGAAAGTCAAAAATGTCAGTCAGGCAAGCAAAATAATCTAGAAACAGACAGGTTCACTTGACTAGGGACATGTACACAAAACACAACCCAAAGAGCTGGCCTCAATTCACAAGTACTGTGCTGGAAACTAATCAGGAGGAGGATGTCAAGCACCTGTGTCTCAGGAGGCAAAACACAGTAGACAAAGGCCATGACTATGGGGCTTCTGCAGAATAAGTGGTTTGTGAACTGCAGTGAAAGGATAAAGTGGAGGACTGAATATCACATGGAATGAAGCCAAGATATCAGCCTCAGATCTTAATAGATAGTGAGAACTGGTTGCTGCCCCAGTGGGCGTTTTCAGATAGACGAACTGCCCTGGTGCTGGCCACGCCATCCCACTTCATCCCTGGGTGGCCTGTCCATGTTGAAGTAGAGCAGGCTATGCTTGCTCCGGGGCAGCCCTGCCAATGGTGCTCAAAAATGCCGGAGTACTGCTGCTGGCAGAGTGGGCTGCCAGGCAAACCTGGGGCACTGGCCTGAAGCAAAGCAGCTATCCATCTGATGCGTGGACCAGAGGCGTCGCTAGGGGTGGGCTGACTGGGCTGGAGTCCCGGATCTTTTCCCTGGAGCCCCGGATCACAGGCAGGCTGTGCAGTATTGAAACTGACTAGGCTAGTCAATTGCAATAGGTACTGACTGTGCATGTCTTGGGCACCCGCCACAGCCACCGTGCGCTTCTCTAGCTGCCCAGCATGTGTGCGTGACTCCCCCAGTTGATCCCTGCTCCAGAAAAGCATTTGGCAGTCAGAGATAAGGGTTGAGGTGGGTGGGTTTCTGGCCGAGGGTGAGTTTTTTGTAAGACATTTCCCTGGGATTTAAAAAAAAAAAAATTATTATATTTTGTGTTTTTTATAATTATTGTAAGCCACACTGAGTTTTCGGGGAAAGGTGGGGGCTAAATCTAAATAAATAAATAACTGTTGGAAATAGAGTGAGAGTCCCCCTTGCCCTGCCCCTTCTGGCATGACCTGCATTTTTTCAGGTTAACTCCTCAGGAAAAAGGTGGCAATCCTCTGTGGGCCTCAAAATCTAGCTACAGCAATTCCTAAACTAATAAGGATCAAAAGAATAGGAAGATTCTTTGCTAGCGGGAGTTGGTTTCCTTTGGACTGGAAATCACTCAGGGTGTTTTTAGACGAGCGCCTCCCCACCCAACGCCCACACCCACCCATCGTGCACGTTGCAGGGCCACATTGGTGTCCTATGCAACCCTGCAACATGCAGGATGGGTGGGTAATGTGCGTGGAGGCGCTTG
Source organism: Sphenodon punctatus (assembly GCA_003113815.1). NCBI lineage: Eukaryota > Metazoa > Chordata > Lepidosauria > Sphenodontia > Sphenodontidae > Sphenodon > Sphenodon punctatus. The sequence continues at coordinate 591,681 of QEPC01011391.1, forward strand.
TCTAAAATAGGGATGTGTGAACAGATCGCAGTTCAGGTTCGGCCATTTGGTTTGGTCCTGTCCGGTTTGTCCGTTTGGTTCGCCTGTTCAGTCTGGTTGCCACGTTTGGGTTCAGCCGTTCGGTTTGGTCGTGTTCGGTTTGGTTCGGGCATTCAGAAAAAGGCTCTCTGTGCGAGGAATGATGGCCCCAGACCCATGATGGTGGGTCCTGGGGCTAGAGTGGCAGCTTCTGGATATTGGGACAGCCTTCCCTGCCTGTAACTTGGCCCCAGAACCCTGATGGTGGGTCCTGGGTCTGGAGTGGCTGTTTCTTGGTGTGGTGGAATGACATCGCCTCTGTGCGAGGAATGATGGCCCCAGACCCATGATGGTCGATCCTGGGGCTAGAGTGGCAGCTTCTAGATACGTATTGGCCACAGCCCTCCCTGCGTGTAACTTGGCCCCAGAACCCTGATGGTGGGTCCTGGGACTGGAGTGGCTGTTTCTTTTTTTATATATATCTATCTCTATACTAAATCTAACTGCTATTAACTATTCTAAAATCTATTGAACTAAATGGAATATCCTAATAATTAACTACAAAGGCCTTGTCCTACAAACACACTGTATCTCTAGCTAACTCTATAACTAAGCTAACTACTATGTATATCTATCTAGTAACT
>QEPC01011391.1:602331-615326 GCA_003113815.1 Sphenodon punctatus
TCTTTCCCCTGAAATATCATTCATGAGTTGTGTGCCATCAGGCTATTCAGGTTCTTTCCTCCCACCATTACCCCTGAGAGCTTATTCCGGTAGTTTACTGCTCTGATGGGTAAAAGCCTTCTTCTAATTTCCAGGCTGTATCCATTTGCTCTTGTACCCACGCCCACTAATTTGGATAAATCTTCCCTTTCTATTCTGCTACCTCCTCTGATATTTGTACAGCATGATCATTTCTTCTCTTTGCCTTTGTTTTCTAAGTCTGTATAGCCAAGTTCTTTTCACCTCATCTCATGAGAGGGTCTCCATTCCTGATTGCAAGTAGAACAAAATTGCTGGTTGGGTTCTCCTCTCTTAGATGGCCACAAGTAGAACAAAATTACGTATCAGTTCTTATCAGTTCATGTTAATTTAATTCTCCTTCTGTGTCTCCAGTTCCTGTGAAATTGACAACCAACCTGTTTGCTCACTAACTGGAGTGTCTCCCCCCGCCCTCTTAAGGCTCTGCAAGTCATTTTGCACATCAGCATTGGGGTGTTAGCGCCCACTGTTCCCAAGGCAGAGTTGTGTATTCACCTTAATTGAATCTGTATGGCTCAGGCCCCTTTTTGTCACTCATATAAAGCTACATTTTATAATTTCTATATTACAACTCTGGGCTGTAATTTTTTAAAATAATTTTACTCAACATTTCACAAAGATTAAATTGCCAGCGGACACGGTTTACATACATACATAAATGTATGCAGAAAGATCCAAACTCGTGTCCTTCAGTTACTCAGAGATTACACACTATTTTGGTGAGCATCCACAAACAAGGTATATGCAGCAACATGGAAGGAGTTTGTGGCCAGGAGAACGGACACATTCCATGGAATGCTTCAGTTTTTTCAGGAGGGTCTCAAAATGGACCTCAAGGCCAATACAGTGAGCAGCCACACTCAACATAATTTGCTGCAGAGAATAGGAATCCTTGGCCATTTGTGCTTATGTGAAAAGATTTTTGAAGGCCTCTTTTCTGCTCTGGCCTCCTGTGTGTCACCGCTTTCCCTCCAGGAGACTAAATGGGTAATTTCAGACGTTACGCGATCCCAGGTCACCACAGTGGATTCCCAACCGTGGTGAGCCAGCTAACCCCCTCCCGTGGTCTGGGACAGCCCCAAACAGATATGCCAGGAGTGGGACCACGGCAAGGAAATGGCCGGTCGGACCATGACCTGGGGCAGTGCAGATTCTGGACCGTGGTCAGAACACCCAGAAGCCACCGGAGTGGGGCGGGAGGTAGACATGGCCGACCGAGGGCAAACAAAGCCAAAAGCGCCAAAAGGCAATGCCCACACAAGGGAAACAGGAAGGGAGGGGGAGGAGGGAGAAGAGTTCCAGAGCCGGCACACACAACAGGGACAGGGAAGCCACGGACACAGCAGAACACAAACCACACACACACACGCCCAGGCACAAACACATCCGAATGGGAAAGGAAGGAAGGGGGAGCACACCAGGGCACACAGGGAAACAAAAAAATAGGACAGGGAATGGAAAGACACCCAGGAATGGACACGCACACCATGCACCGCGCACAGTCAGGAGCAGCAGCACTGAGAAGGGGGAAGGGGGACAGCCCCCTGGGAAGGCCAACACACACAGCACATGGACATTGGGGGGCGGGGGGGGTAGCCCCAGTCAAAGGAAGCGGAGGAGAATGGGCCAGGAACAGGCCAGAACGCGGTGAAAGGCACTCAATACCCCACTGACAGCACAGGCAGCACAGGACACCCAACAGCAACACAGGCAGCCAAAGTCACAGGGGTCCCCACGGGGATGGAGCAGGGTCACAGGGGGAGGGCAACCAAGCCAGGGAAGGCACCAGAGCGGTCCGAGGCAAGTCCATGCGGCAGGGATCCCCTGTGCTGATACAAAGGCACGGATGGGGATGGATGCGAGCTGGAACCGGCATTCAGCACATGTAGACACCACCACCCCCGGAGGTAGCCAGGAGGTGTGGTCCAGGGGCCCCAGACCTGCACAGTCACGGAGGCTCCCAGGGGGCGGGGGGGGGGAGGTCATGGACACAGGTGAATGGGCCCCACGTTCCCATGTGGGCTGGGGAGGGAAGCAAGGGAGCTCCAAGGACACGCGATAAGCCCACAGGCCGCAACACAGGATGGCTAACAAGTGATGTGTGGGGAGCGGACCCAGCACAGCTGCAGGAACAGAGCACAGAGACTATCAGCAAGCACTGATAGCAGGGAGGTGATGACAACAGGCAACCAGCTGCAGACCGCACTGGCGCATACATGCGGGTCCGGGGCACCAGCCCCCATGACAGGCACACAGGCACATCTGGGGGGGGCCAGCAGCCAAACACCAGCCAGCAGGCGAGCACAACAGGTATGAGGAGGCCTGGGAAGGTCCCACCGGCACAGGTGACTAGCCCCAGGCCAGCTGGTGGCGGGGCGGATGGCTGAGGGCGGCCAATATGGATGCGCCGGGGCCTGCCCCACAGGTGCACAAGCAGAGCACGGAGCAGGAACGGGCCTGGGTCACGGGCAGGAGAGCTGCGCACCTGACCACACCACAAGCACGAATCACTATGGACGCAGGCCAGAGGGACGCAAGGTGGATGCTCCTGGGGCTATGTGCGGAGTGGTACCAGAAGCACTCCAACCTCCAGCAGCTCTCCACGGACCTGCTCCACCTAACCGCCCTCATCTGGGGGTGGCTAGCCAGGAGCGCTGTGGCTGCCCGGTGCACCCACCATGGGCGCCGGCACTCCCAGGCCAGGCTCAGGGCCCTGCGGGCATCCGAGGCATACCAATGGGCCCTGTGCCTCACCCGAGGGCGCACTGTTGTCCTCCGTGAGGCTGCCAGCTGACACAACTGGCGCCAGGCAGCCATGCGAAGCGCTGTCATGCTCGTCATGCCCACACAAAGGCAGCTCTGAGTCATGGACCAGGCACAGGAATGGTGGGATGATGCAGCGTGGAGGGCACACTTCTGCATGGACAGGCAGTGCCTCCGCTCCTGCACCTCGCTGAGCTGTTGGCACCCTGGTTGGAGCGGCTGCGCACCTCCATGCGCACCCCCCATACCCATGGTCCAGTGAGTGGCCATCTCAATCTAGGCACTGGCAACACCTATTCCTGCTGGTCCGTGGTGCAGCACTTCGGTGTGGGAGTGAGCACCGTCACAGGCATCCTCCGTGACTTCTGTGAGGCCATGCTCCTGGACCGCGCGATCCAGCTCGTGGACCAGGAGGCTGTGCTGGCCAGCTTTGAGGCTGGTGGCTTCCCCAACTGTCTGGGCGCTGTGGATGGCACCCACATCGAGATCCTCCGCCCCCCCAGTGGGGATGCTGCCGAATACATCAATAGGCACGGGTACCATTCCTTGCAGCTCCAGGTGGTTGTGGACCACCGGGGCCGCTTCACAGACATCTTCACAGGCCACTCTGGCCGCAGTCACGATGCCCGGATCCTCGCCTTCTCATCCCTCTATGCACGGATGTACCGGGGGGACTTTGCTGACATGAGGATGCCCAGGATCGAGGGGGTGCTGATGCCCCCCTGCATCCTGGGGGACCAAGCCTATCCACTCCTCTGCTGGCTCATGAAGGCATATCCAGTCTCCAGGAACCCTGTGGAGGCGCTGTTCAACTCCCGGCTATGCGTCTCATGGACCGTGGTTGAGAGGGCCTTCAGTGCCCTCAAGCAGTGCTGGAGGTGTCTTGCTGGTTGACTGGACTTTGCTGTGGAGACCTTGGCCCTCGTGATCAGTGCCTGCTGTGTCCTGCGCATTTGTGAGACCGATGGGGCCATCTTGGCGTTCCCCATACCCCAGCAGCCACCAGGACCCGTGCCACTCTACGTGAACGTGGAGAACCCACAGGAATACCGCTATGCCAAGCGGATCCGTGCTGCCCTGGTGAAGCGTATAGCCAGTGAGCCCTGGACTTGAATGCTCTGGGCTGGCCCCAGGGCTGCCAAGGGACACCCCCGGTCCCCGTGACCCCACCACGACCGCACAGGCAGGTCCCAGCACCAGTCGCCGCAGCACCTCCATTCACTCACAGCCATGTGGGAGCCTCCCCATGGCAGGCCCCACCTGTCGGCGTGCCTTGGCCATGAAGATCCCCTGGCCCCTTGCCCATACCCTAAGTAGACAATAAAGCTGTTGTTAGTGCAAACCCGTGTGCTTATTGCTCCTTCTGTATCTCGTGCCATGCCCCCTCCCCCTCCCCACCCTGCTGCTCCCTGGTCCATCCTACCTCCCCCTCCCCCATCCCCTGCCCCCCCAACCCTGCTGCTTCCCGGGCCATCCCCTCGGTCACCTTGTGGGTGCCATGAAGCTCTGGGTGCTCCCCTCGCCCCTGCTGTCAGTCTCCCCGACCATTTCCTAGGCAGACTCTGGCTCCGGCCCACCCTGTGTGGCCGGGATGGGGGTCGGATCTGGTGGTGTCGGAGGGGCCTCCCTGGGTGGCTGCTGTCTCCGGAGGCCAGGTGGGACTGGGAGATGGATGTGCGGGCCCATAGGCTGTGATGGTGGCTGGGGTGGTGGTGGTAGCAGTGGGGGTGCTGCGGGAGGCTGCTGAGGCGCTGGAGCTGGTATGGTGCCAGGCGGAGTGGCTGCAATGATGTATGCATTCATGGTCCCTGCATGCAGCAGCAGTGAGGTGCCAACATCCAGGGACCTGTTCATCTTCCTGGAGTGCTCAGCACGCAGCCGCTCTATAGTTTGATTCAGCTGCTCCAACACCCCCATCTGCCTTGTGTGCTCCCGTCGCTCCCGCCTCCTTTCCTGGTGCATTTCTGCCACCAGCTGCCAGTCCTTGGCCTCTGTATGCTACAGGGCCCTCTCCGTGGCTGCCTCCATGTGGTCAATGGCAGCGATCATCCGCTCTCCCTGCTCCGTGCTGGTCCGGACGATCTCCTCAGCCAGGTCCTCCATCCAGCACCGTACCCATGCCCGGTGTTCCCACACCCACTGTGCTGGGGGCACAGGGTTGGCTGGTGGGAGTGCTGCTGTTTGCCCTGCTGGGGAGCCATTTGGACACTGTGAGTTGGGCTCGGTCGCATGCCACCTGTCCCGGAGCGGTGCTTGGGGTGGTCGTACAGGTCCCCCAGTGCATGGCAGATGCAGTCCTCCCCCTTGGTGCCTCCCTGTGCTCTGCCCATCCCCCCTCCTACCCCCCACCCAGAGCCAAAGTACTCGGGCAGGCTTTGCCTCACCTGGCCAGCCGTGCCCTTGCTGCACCCCCATTGTGCCCACCCCTTGCCATGGTACCTCACCCTGGCCCACCGGCTGCTGCTGCGGTTGTTCCCCACTGTCCCCCTCACCTGGCAGTTCCATGTGCCGGGGCATGTGTGCACCTGTTGGGGAACGGATGTGGAGGGTTGCGTTACCCTTGTGTGTGCCCAGTCCCCCTCCCACCATCGCCCCCACTCGCTGGCACCAGGGGCCAGTGCTCCCTGGTCAGCAGCACCTGTCCCCCCTGTACCATGCCCGGATGGGCCCCCATGCACCCTGACCCCCTTCCCATGTTCTCTGGTTCATGGGAGCCGCGAGGATGGGCCCATGCCCTCCGGGGACCCTCCACCCCTAGGCACTCCCCCCTATGGTCTATTTGTCATCCCGACTGGTTGCCTACCCTCTATGTCCATCTCGGAGCCCTCTGAGGCCAGCTCCTCCGTGTGGCCGTGCTCCCCCTGTGTCCACTGGCTCAGGGTCACTAGTGTTCCGGCCTCGGAGCTGCCTGAGTTGGATTGCGGGCATGGGTTCCTGGTGCTGGTTTGCTAGGGGGGTCTGCTGCTCCCCAAGATCCCAGGGCATTCTTCTAGGGGGGCTGGGTCCTCGGAGTCAGTGCCTGCGGGTGGGGCTTCCAGGGGTGGGGGCATGTCCACCCATTCCCTGCCCTGGACCACGGCGCTCCCCACAAGCCATCGGATGACTGGAGCTCTTCAGGTGTAGGATGCGGTCCAGGGCCTCATAGTAGGGGGCAATCTGTGCTCTGTGTCTGGACCACCAGTTATTGTCTTTGATGGCCTTGTACCTCCTCTTGAGCTCCTTGGCCTTGGAGCAGCATTGGGCTGTGGTCCTATGGTGCCCCGCCACCTCCATGTCCCGCACGATCTCCATGAACACATGCTCATTCCTCCTGTTCATGGCTAGCTCCACCTGGTGCTCCAGGGACCCCCGGATCTGGATGAAGTCCTGGGTCTCCTTGTACCCCTCATTGCCCCCCTCACTGGTACCGGCGTCTCCCATGTGTGCCCTCCCTCCTGTGGTTCCGCCTCCTCCGCTTTCCCTCCGCCGGTCTCCTCCGGGGGCTCTGGCTCCGGGCCCGTTTCCATGTCTGTGGATGGTATATGGGGGGGTGTTTAGATGCCTCGGTCCTTCTGACCCACGCCCCCCCTCCCGCCGGGCACACCCCCCTTTGTGCCCCTCTGCCACTGTGTGACACCCCCCCTCGCTCTCCTTACCTGTTTCCAGGGTGCCTCCGTCCCCTGACCAGTTGTCCCCTCTGGGATGGCCTGCCCCGGCTACTACTGCTCCTCCTCCTCCTCCTCCTCCCTTCCTCGCTCACCCTCTGCTCCCCTCGCCCTTCTACCTTGCTCCATCCCACCACGTTCCCCAGCTGCTGTATGCCCTTTAAATCTCCCTCCCCAGTCTGTGTGTTGCTCATTACCTGGCAGCGACGCTGTGAGCTTTCGCCATGGCTGGGAATAATTTCGTTTGATCCCGCCTGGTGGTTGACGTTCAGTCATTACGTTTGGCGATTTACCAGTGGGAATCTCTTTGACCACAATTCCGGGGATGGTCCCGTCCCGACCTCCAGAACCGTGGTTGGCTTTGGCCCCTATGGGTGATTGACTGTGGTGAACATTTGGATGCTGCTGTGGTTCAATGTGATCTCGTAACGTCTGAAATTACCCAATGTCAAACTTTGGACAATGATTTGGGCTCGCTTTGAACCTCTTTCCCAAATATTGTTGTACTTTAGGATGATCAGGATTCAATTTCTGGTCACCATCTCACTAGCCAGAAGAATATTGGAGGTGGGAATTCTGTCATCAGACCCAGATCATGTCAGTTCCACAGTGATAGACTGGTTATTCATCCTGATTTTTGGAAGGAGGAATCAGTTCAGCTTTTCATAGGGAGGCAGGAGATCTCACTACCTTTGTTCTGCCTGAATCAACAGCAGCCTCAGGAGCAGCAGTGGCCTGCCTCAATTTATCCTAGATCTAGGTCCTTTAGGATTGATACAGGCAGCCTTTGGTCATGGAGTGCTTCACAGAGTCCTTCAGGACAACTAGTGTACTGGCCCCTGAAGGAGGTAAGGAATTTTCTCCTGACTGAAGGAAATCTGTCTGTCCTTGTGAAGGCACTGCTTGGGGGCTTCCCTACAGCCAGCCACCCTGTCAGAAACATCAGAGGGAAAGTTTCAGCTTTTCTTCCCTGTGCATTTCCTTTCTGGTTCCTGGCAGGGTGGTCATTCTTCCCCACTCTTCTCAGATTCCAGGACATGTTGGTTGTCGTTTCCATTTCCAAGATAGGAGTGACAGGGCATTACAGATTTGGATTAATCCATACCTGCTTGTACCGGACAGTTATGGATTAATCTGTACGGAACCACAACACGCCTGTTGTGGTTCGGTTTGAAATCTAAATAATTTTAAAAAACCTGTGCCCATGCAAAATGGCCACTGGATCATTCTGTGCATGAGTCACTGCCATTTTGGAAAAGGCTGTGCATGTGCAGAATGGTCTGGTGGCCATTTGTGCAGGCGCAATGGTTTTAATTTTAAGAAAATATTTAAAATTTGTAATTGATTTAAATACAGATCCATTTGTATGGACCAGAATTTGTAAACACCAGAATTAAATCTCTGGATCCATAATTCCCTCCAGACACCCATCCCTACCAGATAGTTTCCTGGGACAGTGGGTGGCAGGGGTGGAGGATGACAGAGGGTGCAAAATGGGTTGTGAACCAAATTTAGGGCAGTTGCCTTGTCATTAAAATTACAATTAATTGTATTAGTCAAATAAAATCAGCCTGTAGAATGCCAGTTGCCCACCCTGACTATAAGTCTTTATAGGATAACCATTGCTTATAGTTTTTACCATTTCTTAGAGGAGTCTCAGATGCCTTTATAGTAATCATATAGCAATGTCTACAACATACCAAGCCACGGATTTCCATTAATGCTGCTCCTCACTCGGTTCATAGTTCCCCTTCTGGAGGGATAATAATCACGCACCAAATGATGCTTCCACAGCTGCCCTGGGCTCCTGCAGACCCTTCAGGCAGGCGGCAGCAGTGGCCCACCCTGGACTCCTGCAGACCCCCTGCGTACATGCGAGCTTGCTGGTCCTGCCCTGTTGTTGACCCGGGGACTACAACAGGCGCCACATCGCCACAGGTTGAGCAAGAGGGCACAGGAGGCCGGAGCCAAGACAAGGCACACACACACACACACCCGCAGACGTGCGAGCTTGCTGGCCCCGCCCCGTTGTTGATCCAGGGGCTACAACAGGCGTCGCATCGCCGCAGGTTGAGTGAGAGGGTTCAGGTGGCTGGAGTCGAGACAAGGCGCCCCCTCCCTCGCGGACGTGCGAGCTTGCTGGCCCTACCCCGTTGTTGACCCGTGGGCTACGACAGGCACCACATCGCCACAGGTTGAGCGAGAGGGCGCAGGTGGCCGGAGCCAAGACAAGGTGCCCCCCCCATGGATGTGTGAGCTTGCTGGCCCCACCCTGTTGTTGACCTGGGGGCTACAACAGGTGCTGCATCGCTGCAGGCTGTGCTGGTGCCGCGCACCAGTGGCCACACACCAAAGAGCTATGTGCCCTTGAGAGCCATTGGGGAGAGCTGGCGACTCTTCAAATTGGAGCTAGAGAAAAGTTTCCTCAGATCTGCTGAACAATGGGGAAAAAGAAGAGGAAACGTCCAGCAGCTTCATCCCCTTCGGATCAAGTGCATCATAAGGCAAGCAACCCAAGATCACTAACTTTATAAATGTGCCAGCCCAATCGGACAATGTAGATATTCCAGCACCCCTGCCAACCGCCAATTATTTTGCCTGCTTGGGAAATTTGGATGACATAGAGGAAGCACCTGTGATTGGCCCCCAGGATTGTTCAAATGACACTGATATATCTAATTTATCCCAGTTATTGATGGCAGATATAAGGAATGCCAAAAGCAGAGAACAGAGTTATAGTAATCCTAAACATCCCCTGTGGTATGAATTAGCCAAACTGCTTAAGACCCAATGCCTTTTAGCAAGCCAAACAGTCTCTCTCTTGTTTTCCAATATTTCTGATATGGATAAGACCTTAATTTTTGTTATGGGCCAGCTCAAGGATTTAGTTGGCAAATTCGACTTCTTAATTAACAACAATAAGGGGTCTACTAGCAACAAGTTGGAACCTCCTAGGTTGACCTCCTTTACTTCAAAGAAAGTGATTGATGAGGCCAGGGTATATAATTCTCCTTATCCCTCACAGAAACCAAATAAGTTGCTGCCCAAGAGGAGAATAATTAAAACCTTTAGAGTTGTTGATTAGGCTATTTTATTTTATATTTATCCCCTTCCTAATGGGATTTCGCCAAGCTGGGACTCTAAGGCCTTGATGCAAAGAAACATAAAACAACTGATTGGGCTGAATTTAACAGGTAAGGATATACAAGAAATAGAGGTAAGGGAGCTAAAATCCAATTACTGGTCAAGTTTAGCCATAGTGAAATAGTTGGCAGACTTTTTTTGGCCAGGAGGTTTCTCTTAACTAGGGGCATTTCTACTGACAGATTACTAGAGAGTATTTATGTAGGGGATGGAGACTATGTTCCCATAAATGGTAATAACAATTCCTACCATTCCCAACCACAATTGTGCGATACGGTGAGTCACCAGGCTGCCCAATCCTATCCAACAAACAATGTAAAGTCCAACAGAGGATTAGATCTGATGGACTTTCTTCTGTCAGCTGATGGAAGTAGGAATAGTGAACTTGAGTTCTGCACTGTATTTGACACCTTAGAAGTTATAGAGCAAGATAGGGTCATTCAGAAACTAAGTGCCCTTCCAGATAAATTGGGGAAGAATAGTTTAGAGTTCTGTGCTCCAGGAATCGGACCTCCTGGACACGCAATAGGAAAAGAGATTCCAATACTCAATACGCAGAGTACACTACTCCAATACAATACAATACTCCAATACACAGAGCTGTAATTGACGATACCAAGGGCGTGGGGGGGTCGGGGAAATGCAGTGAATGTTGCAAGCAGATATGCTGACTCTAAGACTCTCCCAAGAACAATAGACTTGGGATGAACAGTAGGGGGACAAAAGCTGGGAGAGGGGTGGTCTACAACAATGTAGAAACAATGGATACAATTGAAGTAGTGGGTGATGATAATGTAAATGTAAGACCTTCTACATGACTTCCCCTCCGCCCTACCCCTAATGGTTGCCAAAATAAATTTGAATTACAAATTTTGATATGGAATATTGCCAGATGGACTACTAGTATAGGTGAGGATTTTTTGGAATTAGTTTCCAAATACGATGTGGTTTGTGTACAAGAAACGTGGATAGCCGATACTGTGGATCTCCAGCTCCCAGGTTATAAGGCTTGACCAGCCCTGCAGTTAAGAAATCCAAATTTGGTAGACCATCTGGGGGCCTGGCCACTTTTGTTAAACAAAAATTCAAGATAAGTACACGACAATTTCGAAGTGCTCTAAAGAATACTCTTGTAACATACTTGGCCTGGGGAAATGGAACCTCACTGATTGTTGTTAACATTTACTTACCCCCTTTGTAGGGGTATTTACGAAAGAGTCAGTTTTTGGAATCAATTGGAAGAATTGCTCTTTAGATGAGGAATATCCTGACTCCCAAACTATTATGATCGGGGATTTCAACTCAAGAATCGGGAATGCAAGCTCAGCTGATGGGAATTGATGAGGACCATGATTTTCTCCTAGGTAGTCTAGAGATGCATCATTAGATGCCGCTGGTTTGCAATTTCTCCAGTTTCTCTACAAAATTTTGTATAAAATCCTAAATGGTAGGACTAATTTAGATTCTTGTGGAGACTGGACTTCTATATCTTCAACAGGAGCCAGTGTGATAGATTATGTTTGTGTCCCTGCTGCCATGATGAATAGACCAATGGAGTGTCAGGTTCTATCAGTCGGTTGTAGTCACCATCAGCCGCTTGAGTTGTCCATTGATTATGGTCACGATTTAGCACATTTAAATTTAGTTAACCCGGGCGTTAGACAACCTTTGCCCCATGGTACTAAGACTCCTAGATGGAACAATAAGATTGCACAGATTAGTAGAGAGCTTTTTATGTCTAACAATTTGGTACTATTTAGGGATGAAATCATGAAATCCGACCCAATCAGGGATAATCTAATTCCCCTTTTTATTAACACCACGGAACAACTGAAAGACAAAGTATTTGTTCCGCAACCAATTAGCTCTTGGCGTAACTCCGAACCTTGGTATGACAGTGAATGTAAAAAAGTCAAGCATGACTTAAATAAAGCCAAGTATGCCAAAATTTCCCAATCTCCAGCATCTTTGCTAGCATTGACTGGAGCGGAAGCTAGCTATAAAAAATTGATAAAGAAGAAAAAAAACAGCTCACCAACAGCTCCTGATTTATTTATATTTAATAAATCATGGCCTTTAGTCAAAGTCTTGTAGAGCTAAATCAAGAAATACTAAGGTTATAGATATTAAAAGTATCTCATCCAGCACTCAAAATGACATCGATTCATGGGGGAAACCAAGCACAGAGACACTGGCCGTGCATAATTTGTAAATAAAGACAAATCAGGAAGACTGCCCAAAATGCCACATCCCCTGCCAGAGGAAGGAACTGATCCTTAGTTTCCAGCTAGCACCCAAATACTGGACCACCCTGCCTCTCTAGTAAGTCAGGCGTTCTTTCGATTTAATCTTTAACCAGGACAGGAGTTGAGACAGGAAAGTCATTACAGACTGCCAAATAAACCATCCATGTTTTTTTTCTTTCTGGCTTTTGTTTCCAACCGTGAAATAGCCAAGATTGGCCTTTTCCTGGCCTGTCACATTTTGGGATGCAAACTCCTACTGGGAACATTTCCTGGGACTCACCGTCCCCCCTCCTTTGAATTGAATAGCCAAGACCAAGCCTTGGCAAACCCCTTCCCCCTCCACAAATTAAGTCCAGGACACCAGAGGCATGTCTCCCTCTTGGGTATAATATTCCCCAGGCTCTGAATGCCCAGAACACAAGTTAGCATTCCCTTCCTGACTTCTTCCTAACATGTACTACTTTTTGCTGGGCAGGGATCCGAGCCCTAGTCAGGCAGAAGGCAGCTCTGCATCACTACTCTCCTTGCCATCTCCTTCTCGGCACTGCAATGCCAGGTACTGCCCTATGCAGATGCTCTAGTCAGGAAAACGTTCTGGGGAGCCAGGCCCTGCAAAGCAAAGAATGAGCTGTGGTGAGGATGGAGGGTAGGGATGGGCGAACAGATCGCGGTTCAGGTTCGGCCATTCGGTTCGGCTGCGTTCAGTTCGTCCGTTCGGTTCGTCTGTTCGGTTCAGCTCCATTCGGTTTGTCCGTTCGGCTAGTTCGCCAAGTTCGGGTTTGGCTGTTTGGTTCGTTTGTCTGAACAGGCCGTTCGGTTAGGCAGTTCGGCTGTTCTGTTCAGCTGTTCGGCTGTTCCATTCGGCCGTTTGGCCATTCGGGAAGTGTTGTTATGGTTTTTTTTTGTTTTTTATATGGTTTTTTGGTTTTTTATTGGGTTGTATATGGTTTTCTTTTGTTTTTTATTTGGTTTTTTGGTTTTTATATGGTTGGTTTTTTTTAAATCTAATACTATATCTATCTATCTACACTAAATCTAACTGCTATTAACTATTCTAAATGCTATGAACTAAATGGATTATCTAATAAGTACACAGACCTACTCCTACAAACACTAAAAC
>QEPC01011391.1:624474-638025 GCA_003113815.1 Sphenodon punctatus
ATTATTATTATTATAAACATTTATATAGTGCCAGACGTGTGACCTGGTGCTGTACAAAACATAGAAATAGACGCGGTCCCTGCCTGTGGCTTACAATCTAAAAGACAAGGAGGGGGAGACAGGGAGAGGGGACAGTGGGAGAGACAGGGGAGAAGACTAACAAACATTCAAGCGGATGCGAAGACTCAGGTGCGTGTGCTTGGTTTGGTTACCTTTTGGTTACCCCTTTGGTTATCCCTTTCATAAGCTAGACGTGAACCTTGGTTTTGCCAGTATTTGTTTCATAGCTCTATTACAGTATTACCCTCTATTTTGTCCTACACCATCCCTGCACAATCAGCTGTACTGGACACACGGATGTGTGTAAAGTATAAAGTACTTCCCACTAAGTGGGAGTACCTCTCATGAAGTATAACGTTTTTCCTACATTCCAGATGTGTCTTCTCCTGTGTGGCTTCTCTGAGAGTGGACTCTCTCATAGCCCAGTGCAGAGAAGCTTTGTTGTTGTTTTAATAAGAGCAAGTGAAATAAATCACAACTGTACCCTATTTCAAAGGTCAAATGTGAATCCTTGACCTTTTCTAGGTTCTGCCAGTGGAGCTGGCTACTACTTTTTGTTCAGCCACTAGAAAAGGGCTGTTACTAAATGGACCCAGCTGGGAGGTTTGTCTGTGTGCGCTCAGTGGAGAGTACACACACATCCGGTGTATGTGTGTGTGTGTGAGCGTGTGTTCACACAGGGGGATGCGTGTGCACTGGGTGTGCACCCACGCACCACCCATTCATGCCCCCTCATAGAGCAACCAGAAAAAACCCAGGGGAGATGGGTGGGGATGAGTGGAGGTACATGGGTTGCAGGAGCACATGCCCACCTACTGCCACTTTTAGATGGGCATTTGCACACATGTCCACTGAGTAGAGACGCATGGGTGTGTTCTGTTTGAAAACAGTCAAGGATTCTACATATTGGCCCATTAGCTAGCTATCTGTTTGCAAGGCAGGCACAAGGGCAGTAGGTGTATGGCAAAGTGGCTAACCTTTGCTGTAGTCATGACAGTAGTCCTGGGTACTGCACACTTGTGTCACCTCTGTCAACTTCTTTAAAGGAAAAGGAAGGAGCAGTTCCTAGTTTGAGCACAGAATGCCCAGCAGACACTATATTTACTGCTGCTGCTGCTGCTGACTACCTTTCTATCTTCATGGGCAGTTGGGTAGACCAGGCAGCCCAGAAAAGACCCCGGCCAGAGGTGAGCAGCTATTTTTACTGCTTGCTGCTACTCAGAACTCTCAGCCAGCTACCAAGTAACCCATTAGCACCTCAGAGATGGTAAGGCCGCTTTGTTTTCAATACCCTGCTTGCATGGTTAGGTCAGGAGATAACTGCTCTCTCAAATGCATTACTCTCCCATTCAATGCAGAAAACATGACAGATCTGAAAGAATAATGTTCTTTCACCTCCTTTTGCAATTCCACAACAAACTGTACTTGCTCGCTCCAGGAAAGGCCTCTCTGGCACATTTCAGAACCTTCGTCGGACACTAGTTCTATTGCCCAACTGTCTCTAAAATACGTCAGGTCAGAGACTCGGCCTATGTTCAGAGTAACAGCTGAAGAAGATGGTGCTATGCTGATATACTCTGTCCCAGTGTAGGTAATTATATGTAACATATATATATTAACTGAATTATATATAGCATGTTCCATATAAATGGCTGGGTAGGATATCAGGCTGCTCAAGACAGAAAAGCGTAAAAGGGGACAGCTAAAGCAAAGCATTTGGCAGTCAGAGCTAAGGGTTGAGGTGGGTGGGTTTCTGGCTGAGGGTGAGTTTTCTGTAAGGGATTTTCAAAAAAATTATTATTATATTTTGTGTTTTTTATAATTATTGCAAGCCACACTGAGCCTTCGGGGAAGGGTGGGGTATAAATTTAAATAAATAAATAACTGTTGGAAATAGAGTGAGAGAGTTCCCCTTGCCCTGCCCCTTCCGGCATGACCCTGCATCTTTTGGGGTTAACTCCTCAGGAAAAAAAGGTGGCAATCCTCTGTGGGCCTCAAAATCCAGCTACAGCAATTCCTAAACTAATAAGGATCAAAAGAATAGGAAGATTCTTTGCTAGCGGGAGTTGGTTTCCTTTGGATTGGAAATCACTCAGGGTGTTTTTAGACGAGCGCCTCACCACCCAACACCCACACCCACCCATCGTGCATGTTGCAGGGCTGCATTGGTGTCCTATGCAGCCCTGCAACATGCAGGATGGGTGGGTAATGGGCGTGGAGGCGCTTGTCTAAAAACACACTGTCATCAAGACCCTACGCTTCTGATGACTGAGGCAGCATTCATATATAGGGGTCTGGAGTAGGGAAAGTGAATTAAAGCAACTTCTGTTCTTATGTCAGCAGGTTACAAGTTCTTGTAGGTTTGAAATCGCTTTGCCAAGTTTTAAAAAATTTGCTTCCCTTGTACTGGTGTGATGGCTTGTTCCCCCTGATCATACAGATTGACACACACCCCCCTTAATTCAATACTTGATGGGGGTATCTTGCAGGATCAGAGATGCTGAAGGGAAAACACTATCAATGCACAGGAAAATATCAACTGAAAGATACATCTCAATCCAAAATTGCTGCCTCTTGCAATTTTTTAATATTTTTTTTAATCACAAGTCTCTAGCTACTTAGTTTTTCTTAAAGCTCCAGCTTCTGGTCATTATATGAGAATTTCTGCATTACTGTTAACAAAATATAAGATTTTATTTCCTGTGGTTTTAGAAGCATCATTCCATTAAAGTGTGTGGGGGGGAAATGGCAACTACAAAGAGTTAACCCTTTGTCTTTTTTTTTTTTTACTTGCAATTTTAGGGTGGCATGACTTAAGATTCTGAATGCTTGGGGGTGGCAATATGGCTTATCCTTAGTTACAAGAATTTTAGGGGCAGAGAGCTGTGTCCTGCTAACTTTAAAAAAGTTAGCAGTGTCTCCACTGCTTCTAGGTCCCCAATTTGAGTCAAAGTTTGTGAAGTGTTTTTACCTCCAGCTGAAGTCAGTGGGAGCTGTGAAAAGCTCAGCACCACCAACAAGTCAGGTCCAATGTGTCTCAAATTAAGCCCTCGATTTTGGTGGTTGTTACTGAAAATTAGGATCTGGTAATTGGTGCCTTTCTTTCTCTCTCTCTGAAATGGGGATAGCCCCTCACTGACTGTTTGTGAACTACAGAAGCTTACAGAGTGTTAGTAGCTCCTTGAATGAAAGGCACGTACTGTAGTGGTTATTTCTGGGAACAGGATTGGGTCCACAATGAAATTAAGTAGCAAAGTTCCCTGTAGGTGCAGGGCTCGCCTCTTTGAGAGAAAACAGACAAGCATATAATTCCATTTTAACACCATTTTAACATTTCTTAGGCACGTTGCAGGGCTGAATTGACACCTTAATGCAGCCCTGCAATGCCTAATAAATGTTAAAGCAGAGTTAAAGTTCGTGTCTGCTTTCACCCTTTGTGCAAATCAGATGAGTGAAGCTAGCAAACACTTGCTATTCCTTCAGTTATGGTACTAGTTATATGAGAGAGAGAGAGAGAGAGAGTGTTTGTGTGTGTGAGAATCTGTGTGTATGTATGTGTGTGTGTGAGAGAGGGTGTGTGTGTGTGTCTATGTGTGTGAGAGAGAGGGTGTGTGTAAGTGTTTGTGTGTCAGAGTGAGTGTGTGTCTATGTGAGAAGGACTGTGTGTGTTTGTGAGAGAGAGAGATTCCCTCTCCTGCCCCATGCCCCCCTCCTCCCTCACATGGTTGTCCCCTCTTCCCACTCTCCCCCTGCTAATGGACCTATCTTCCAGAAACCTGTTCAAACAAACCTCTTTTAAACTCAGCTATAGTACTGACCCTTACCACAGCTGTAGATTCAACAACCCAATTATAGGCTAAGTGAAAAAATATTTTCTTTTATTTGTTTTAAACTTGCCACCCATGAGTTTCATGGAGTGTCCCCTAGCTCTTTTTTTTCCTTTTTTTATATTTTTATTTATAAGCTTTTATCATTTATTTATAATATACTTATAACGACCATAATGAAAATTTCCCGTACTATAGATCCGAAATACGTTTATGGTCAGATATTCCATTTCATGTATTAATAACTTTATATAAACCCAACATAGAAACAAAAACCCCCACACCTCTATCCTATCTCCTCTCCGTTGTCTCTTCTCCAAACTGAAGACCCCCAACCCACCAAGCCTCTCCTCATACGGAAGCCCTTCCATGCCCTTGATCATTTTTGTTGCCCTACTCTATACCTTTTCTAGTTCAGCTATATCTTTTTTGAGATGGGGCGACCAGAAGTGCACACAATATTCGAGGTGCGGTCGCTCTATTGATTTATTTAGAGGCATTAGTAGTAGTAGTAAAATTTCATTTGTTTGGCCATAGGCCGTAACAAAATTAAACAACAATTTAAATAAAATAAAAATGATTTTCCAGAAAGTAATACAAAATATCCAATTTTATACAACTATTGAAAATTCATATTACATTGTATAGTCTTAGCCTTCCCGGGGTTTATGATGGCAGCATTTGGCCCCTGTTCTAACTTCTTCCATTCTGGTGCCTTACCCTTCTCGGGGTTTGTGGTGGCGGCACTTGGCCCCTATGTTAGCTAATTGATACTCACAATACTTATCTGATAAACTATCAATGACATCATACAATGCTGAATTCAGCAAGGTGGAGCTATTATCTATTATACAATTGACAAAGCTAGAAAATCATACAAAACACCAAACACTCCAGACCTATACTCTAGTACACCTGGATATGACCTTATGTTGGCCCTATAGGTAGGCGCCAACCTTTGAGTGAATCTTAGCAATGTTATGGAGGGAGATGTTGCAGAATTTACCATACACCAAAATTCCCTGGAGTTATTTCTATCCGCTGCCTGAATTAGGGCTAACCATTGCTGGTCTCCAAATTGTCTCTTTTTCTCCTTCAAGAGCAATTTATAGGCGCTCCTTGCGACCAGGTACTCAGTGGGAGGGCCTCGGCTATTTGCCTTCCTGTATTGACGGTAGCACCGATTCATATTGGCACGGGCTTGCCGACATTCTTTATCAAACCACCTAGCCCCATTACAAGAATGGAAATTCTGGGTGATTCCTGTGCTACCTTGAATGCATTGAATCAAATTAGCACTAAACTGGTTATAATGCTTCAATATCTCTTCTGGATCGTCAGTTGAGAGAAGTTGATTCCTCTGCTGTTGAACCATACATTGCTTAATGTGGGCAGCTAAACAGACTTCCAAAGAGTAATCTCACTGAGGGGCTTTCAAGATATCTAGTTGGAGCTCACCTGAGCTATTAAGTGGAGCTTTAATAGTAGTGGAATGATGAGCAGCTAATAATATCTGCAAAGGCAGGTGATCACTACCTGACCCGTACCCTACCATAAAATTTACCAAAAGTGGTATAATGGCAGAGGTAACTAACACATAGTCCACTACACTAGCACCGTGAGGCCCGATATACGTAAATTCCCCCATTGGATCTCCGTAACCGGACCCATTCAAGATGTATAAATTGTGGACAGTCATTAAACTGGCCAATTTGAGTCCTGAGGAATTAATCTGGGAATCTTTGGATCTCCTCGAATTGAGTATACCAAATGGATCAGCAGGTACTAAATTATCAAATGCACTGGTAGACAAATCTCCAGCCCCCAGCCTTGCATTAAAGTCTCCCGTTAGTATCAAATAGGCCTGAGGCTATTTACTCTCAAGCTAAGTAACTCCTCCAGATTATCCCAATGGGCTTTTGTAAATGTCCCTGCATTGGGACATTGGGTGGGATGTAAACTGTCAAAAAAATTAAATTTACTTTTAATGAAGTTACCCTAAGGCTAAATCCTGTGGCCAGCTGAGAGTTGATAGGCAGGATTTCTGGTGTGGGCAACTCCTGGGAGATGAAACATCCTAGGCCACCACATGCTCTCCCTCTTGCATGATGTTTTACTGCTGGAGTATAAATGGCCCTAAAGTCTTCTAAGTATAAGGGGTCAGTAGACCACGTTTCCTGAATCAGTATAATATGATGTCCTTTATAAAGGTCAAAAAATCTGGATCATTTTGGTGCCTCTCCCATCCTGCCGTATTCCACGAGCATATGCGGAGTCCTTCCCTAAGATCAGGCAAAAAAGGTCATGATGGAATAGACTGATTGGCAACTAATTTATTGCCCACTGTCTCCTGGTCCAAAAGCTGCACCACTATTGGAACCTTGGCATGGAGAGCCTGTCCCACTATCTCACTTGCCTCTCCTATCTTTGGAGAACTAGGGAGGGGCTCTACAGCCAAAGCCACATCAGGGATCCTCTGTATTGGACCTGATGGGCCAACTAATAAGGCCCTCGGTTCACTAGAGGCCTTACCACTAGGACATCTTGGTGCCCTGCCCAAGACTTTAGGGGGCTTAAGGGTCAATGTTAGATTAGCCATCCCCGATGTCTGGGGTACTGGACTACCGGGGAGGTCATTTCGTAAACTCTGACCCTCAAGTATCAACACCTCTACTTCAGTGCTAAGTTGCTGAGGGGACTTGTCATAACTCTGCTTCGGGTTAGATGAATTACTATACTTTGCACAGAGAGGTTTAATTACCGTACTCCTAAAAACCTTACCCTGATAAATCCCCCAAGCTTCAAAGAATCTCCTGCGGGCAATCAAGGCTGTCACCAACTCCAGGGACCTACAATGCACTACCACCCGTTGTAAATGGAGGGTGGCAGGTAAATACTGGATCTTATCTATATGCCCTCGTGAAACCGAAAGACCAGAGATTTGAGAGATGTACACACTAATTTTAGCCTTGGACTGCCACCTAGGGAAGTATCGCGAATGAGGAGGGACTATATTAAAATTCATAGCATTTTGAACCTGGACATAGGAGAGGCTGGCTGCAACTGTTGGATAATTCCCCGTGGTGACCTGGTGTCTGGAGAAATTAGCTAGTCCCTCTTCTTGAGTATGCGTTTGGGAGGCAGCTTTACAACGCTCTATCAACTTATAAGAGCGAGTATTCTCAGCCCTTTGAGTTAAGGTGCTGATTAAATCTATAGCTGTATCCAATTTTTGAGCCTGACCCTCTAGTTGTATAAATAGGGAATTCAATTGCGCATACAATTTCTTGACCATATCCCCAACTATAAGACATTGATTGCCCACAATCTCTGTCATAAACTCATTCCCCCCTGGCGAACCTGTCTGGGAAATATTTTTTATCCCCAACTGTTGTTCTGGAGGAAGGGAATCTAACTCTTGTCCCATAACCACACAGGAACTGTTATTAGGGAGAGGGGAGCTATAAAAACGTGGTACTTGGTGTATTGCATGGTCAGCAGAATCGAATAGATCTTGCGTTAAATTCAATCGCTGGGATTTAAACTGCTCAGAGGTATCAGAAATTTGCGTTCCCTGGGGCAGTGAGTGGTTGAGAGTAACTTGTGCCCCTGGATTTGGGCTTTGCTGTGGGATTTGGAGGAAGTCCTCTAGCTTAGACTGTTTAGCTACTGCACAGGCTCTAGTTGTTACCCCCTGAACCTTCCTCCTTTTAGGCATGGCAACTAAACCTGCTTGTTGTAATATGCCCAAAGGTGTAGCTGTCGTATGACTAAAATGGCAAATAAATAACAATCAGCTGCCACCCCAAGAAAATGAACCACCCCTCAACCACCCCCCTAATGCAGCCCACACACACCTCCCAAGGACAAAGCGTATGGCCCCTAAGCCCCAACTAGCCCCGAAGGGGCCCAAAGGGTCGCCACCCTTTGGCCACAGCCCTTTGGCTCGTGGCTGCGGCGTGCGGCGCCGCCGCCGGTGGTGTCCTAAAATAGCCCCGCGTCAGCTTCCAATAGCAGGTGGTAGGGGGAGGGGCAAATGTAGAGACTCCCCAATGCAAGGCTCCCGGCTCACAGTCCTCCCCTTGCTTTATCCCTCCGGCGAGACACACCTCCTGGCTCAGCAGATGGAAACCTGAATGCCCGGCAGGAGCTGGAACTGAAGCGGCAGCAGCCGAAGCAAGGTAAGGAGCACACCTAGAGGCATTATGACCTCCTCAGTTTTATTCTCTATCCCCTTCCGAATAATTCCTAACATTCTGTTTGCTTTTTTGACTGCTGCTGCGCACTGCACTGTGAATTTCATTGTATTGTCCACATCCACCCCCAGATCCTTTTCCTGAGTGGTAACTCCTAGCTTAGTACCCAGCATTGTGTACGCATAGTTTGGATTATTTTTCCCTACATGCATCACTTTGCACTTGTCCACATTAAATCTCATTTGGCATTTAGATGCCCAGGCACCCAGTGTCATAAGATCCCGTTGCAGTTCCTCACAGTCTGCTCGTGTTTTAACTACCTTGAATAACTTGGTGTCATCTGCAGATTTGGTCACCTCACTCTTAACACCCTTTTCCAAATCATTATTGAATACATTAAACAGCACCGGTTCCAATACAGACCCCTGAGGCACACCACCTTTTACATCTCTCCATTGTGAAAATGGACCATTTAGTCATTCTCTCTGCCCCAGAGCTTATCAGTACAAGGAACTGAACCCTAGGCTCCTTTTAGATGAAAGGGTCACAGTTGCGTGACCCGTTCACACAATTTTTCAAAATCCTGCGAGGCGGGATTAGACATGACAAAGGACACGATCACACGCATTCAAAGCGGCTGCGCATTGTTTACTGACTACGAACTAAATACCTCGATGTGTGAGGTATTTAGTTTGCAGTTGGTAAACAATTGGTGATCACCTTGAATGCGCATGAATGCATCCCTCGTCACATCTAATCCAACCTTGCGGGATTTTGAAAAATCACACAAGTGGGTCACGCAACTGTGACCCTCTCATCTAAAAGCAGCCTTTGTCTCCAGCTAACAATGCAACCACCAAACCACCCAGACTCTTTTCAGCTGAATAGAAAACAGGAGTTCTTGTGATTTAATCTATATGATAACCAGCACGCCAGGGTGGAGCAAGAAAGTCATCAATGTAAGCCAAATAAACCATCCAGGTTTTTTCCTTGACTTTTGATTCCAAATTTGAAATTGCCAATATTCACCATTTTCTGGTCTTTCACATTTTGGGGTGGACACTCCGACTGGGAACATTTCCTGGGCTCAGTCCCTCCTTGAAATTAATTGCCAGGGCTGAGCTATAGCAAAACCCCCCACACACACACACAAATTAAGCCCTGCAAGTGTTGTATTCACGAACAGGGGAAGCTGTGTCACCACAGCTGATGTACAGTGACCATCGTCTATCATGTTTTCCCTTACTCTTCACTAGGCTAAACATACATAGTTCCTTCAGTCTTTCCTCATAAGACTTACTTTCCAGACCCTTTATCAGATTTTCTGCCCTCCTCTAAACCCAGTCTAATTTGTCAAATATCCTTAAAATTAGGTTTCCAAAACTGGACATGCACTGAGTGATAGGGATGTGCGAACGCGGTTCGGATGTTCGGAGTTCGGACCGAACTTGGTCTGTTCGGATGTCCGAATCGAACGTCTGAACCGAACTCGAAAACGGCCGAACAGTTCGGCCATGTTCGGGTGAGTTCGGATGAGTTCAGGGGCGGGAAAAACATGACTTTGGGCGGGAAAAACATGACTGGAAGGGGGAGGCAGCTGAGGAGCAGACTTCCTGGCACCAGGGGTGGAGACTAGGGGTTGTTTCAGGGCCAAATGATACTGAAATGGAAAAAAAATCTTCAAATTCGGTATCTGTATCAATAGCGCTATTTTCAAATGTTCGACCAAGTTCGGCTGAACCGAACAACCGAACCTGAACTCGGACTTGGAGACAATTCTTCTGCTAATGCAGCCTAAAATTGCACTAGCCTTTTTTGAAACCACATCACACTGCTGACTCATGTTCCATTTGTGGTCAGTCACAGTCCCTAGATCTTTATACACATGGTTCTGCTAAGCCAGGTATCACCCATCTTATACTTGTGCATTTTGTTTTCTTTCCCAAATGTAGAATTTGACATTTATCTCTGTTTAATTTCATTTGGTTAATATCAGCCCAGCTTCCCAACCCCTCAAGATTATTTTAAATTCTAATTCAATTTTATAAATATTTCCTCTACCCCTTACTAATGATGTTGAATAGCACTAGACCCAGGACAGAGCCCTGCCAAATCCCACTTAATATCTCTCTCTCATTTGATGACGAGCTACTGATGATCACTCTTTGAGTGTGGTTTTTGAGCCAGCTGTGAATCCAACTTGCTGTAGTGTATGGCTGTAGTGTAGGGCTGAAACAAGATTTTGTCAAAATGGGAAATGTCATTGAAATCCTGGTTCTCGATACCATCTCTGTCAAATCGAGAACCCCAGAGCTGCTTTTAAGGTACTAAAATTAGTACCCGCGGGTATTGCCTGCATTTTGGGGAACCTCACCAGGTAACCCAATGGGTTACCCAAGGACCAATCAGTGCCTGATGCTCCAAAATGTGAGCATTACCCAAAGAAACTGATAAGCCCCAGCCGGGAGCACTGCAGAGCTTGGCTCTGCAGCACTCCAGCCAGGGCGCATCAGTTTCAAAGGCTGGCTCGGGCTTCCCCCACACAGTGCTCTGATAGGTGCTGTGGCCAGGAAGCCACTTTTGAAACTGACATGCGCTGTCCAAGAGTGCTGAGGATCCAGACTCCGCAGCGGTCCCAGCCGGAGCCTGTCATTTTCAAAGGTCAGTCTGCGCTTCCCCCTCTACAGCACCTCTTAGCTTAGAGGTGCTGTGAGGAGTGGGGGAAGTGGCCTTCAAAAGTGACAGGCCCTGACTGGGACTGCTGGGGGAAGCAGCCTGTCACTTTCAAAAGCTGCTTCCCCCCCAACACCCCTCTCACCTGAGAGATGCTGGGGGGGAGGGGTGGAAGTGCCAGCCGGCCTTTGAAAGGGACAGGCCCCAGCTGGGACCACTGTGGAGCCAGGCTCTGCAGCAGTCCTGGCAGGGGTCTGTCACTTTCAAGGGCCACCTGGCACTAGGGATGTGTGAACAGTTCGTGGTTCAGTTGTCCGGTTCGGGAGCCGAGTTCGGGTTCAGTGGCTGGGTTCCGGTTTGGTTGTTCAGTTCGGTGGCATTCGGTTCTGTGGCATTCAGAAATCAGTTTCGGATTAGGTATTGCATGGTTGGTCCCGTGATCACATTAGAAACTGGAAACCAGAAATTCGAGTGCGTGCGGAGCTTGTGTGGAGAGAGAGCGTGTGTGGTGTGACTGACTGGCTGTGTGGTAGTGTTTGGTGTGGTTTCTGGTTTGGCTGTGTGAGTTGGTGGGTGTTTTGGTTTGTTTGTGTGTGGTGGGCAAAAAATAAATAAATGAAGAGGGTGAAGCTCAACAGGGGGGAGTGGAAGAAGGCCAAGGTGACAGAGCTGGTGGAGGAGGTTGCTGCCCCTGGACCTTCACTGGTGGAGGTTGGCTCCTCAGAGGAGCAAGAGCCGGGCACAGGAGGTTCTGCCAGGTTTGTAAACTTTTTTTTTACTTTGAGGACAAGAAGAATATTATCCCTTAGAGTGAGCTCACTGGCGTGCAGGTGGGTGCGTGGGTGGTGGGCAGTCAGGCACAAACTGGGCATCAGCAGGTGGCAGCAGATGTCTGCCACAGAGACAGAGGGTGTGTGGGGGCTCTTCCAGCAGTCAGGCATGAGCTGAAGGAAGCACCCACCCAAACACGCCAGCCCATCCCTAGCAAGGGTCTCCCATTGCCATCCCTAGCACCCAAAGAAGGGCAGAATTTGCACATGCCATCCAGAGTCTCCATTGTCATCCATCCATTCCTAGCACCCAAAGGACGACAGGATTTTCACGTGCCAGCCAGGGTCTTTCTAGTTGCCATCCCTAGCACCCCAAGGAAGGCAGGATTTGCACGTGCCAACCAGGGTCTTGCCATTGCCATCCCTAGCACCCAAATAAGGGCAGGATTTGCACATGCCAGCAAGGGTCTCTCCATTTGCCATCCCTAGCATAGCACCCCAAGGAGGGAGGATTAGAGGCATCATTAAATGCATGATATTATTTACTTAGGTGTTGTTTATGTGTTCCTGTTTCAGAGAGGGTGAGGATGCTGCCCCCCCTCCCTGCTGGTGCCCACCGGACCACCAGAAACCCATAGAGGTGGAGGTCGCCACTGCCAGACAGTGGGTGCATGAGATCCGATGTCTGGCAGTGGTTTAAGAAGCAGAATGGATTTGCCGTGTGCAAGGTAAGGCACGGGGGCTGGAACAACAGGGAATGGATTGCCCTATGACCTGTTAGGAAGTCCCCTGCAGAGAGAGATTGGCCACCCACCCACTTGTGGAGACAGAATGTTGGCAGGGCTTGACACAGACCATTGGTCTGACACAGTATGGCATTTCTTACATTCCTATCTTTTTATGTTCTTTAGATTTGTGGCAAAACATTTTAAAGGGCCAGTCAGGGGACCACATCAGGGCCGATAGCTCATATTGAAAAACTCCATGGGGAGATGGTGACTAGGTGGAAGGACTCTGGCGTGGCTGTGGTGGAGCATCATCGCCAGAAGAAGGGGGGGGGAAGGCAACTCAAAAGCGCTGCCATCAAAGCCCTTCCCCTTCCTCCAGCTCTACCGAGGAGTCCCCCAGGAGTCTGCAGCGGCAAGAGCCTTTTGGGCTGAAGTGGAGAGTCGGGAAGTCGGGAGTTTGTAGATGGCCTACAGCTGCATGCAGCCACCATAGAGAACCACCTGGTGGAAAAGTTCCAGGAGCTCGAGGTGGAGAAAAGAAGGTGGAGGCATACTCCCAGTACGTCTCTGCCAAGATGGACAACCTGGAACTGTACCACCAGTCGGTCTCCAGGTGGCATGCAGCCGTGGCAGGAGCCATGGAGTTCGCCTTGGCCCCTGGCTACGAAATGCTGGCGCACAGGGTGCCTGCCCCTCGGTCCTGTGCTGCGCCCCGGCTTTTGCATTTCCCCCAAGTGCCGGGGGACAGGCCCAAAAAGACCCCTAAGTTAAAAGTTTCCTTTCTTTTTATATATGTTTGGTTTTATAATGTTGTTGTTTAAAAAGTGTTCATAAAAGTTATATTTGTTGTTACAAGCTTTGTTTGAACTTTCCAATCTTTTATTCCTATGTGCTGAAGTTCTGGTAGGTGGCAGAATCTCATACAGCTTGTCGATCCCTACCAGCAGCACCTGGCACCACATGTAGCGTAGCAGGTATTAACCCAAAGATGTGCCAGCAGCAGGGTCTCAACTTGCAGACAGCCCCCCAGGAAGGGCAGGGCTTGTGTCTGTGTGGGTGTCCCAGAGAGAAAGAGAGACAGGCTCCTTGGCAGCGGGAGCTGGTGATTGACTTGGAGGGGCTTTTATTTCCATCAGCTTCAGCGGGCATCCATGGGTGGATGTGGAGGAGTAGGCTGGTGGGGGGGCAGGCCGACATGTGGGCACCCGGCTTCTGGATTCAGTGGAATGGAATGACAGCCCCCCATAACTGGAATGATGGTCCCAGAATCTCGTTGATGGCTCCTGGGACGGGGGGG
>QEPC01011391.1:638923-662844 GCA_003113815.1 Sphenodon punctatus
CTAGCTAGACGTCAGCTGGCAGGCTTACAGTTTGTTTCCCAAAATGCTGCCACCCTGCGTCATGCGGTCAGTCAGATAAGCTGGCTGAGGCCATCTAGTATGAGAGAGAGAGAGAGGGGCAGGGCAGGTGCCGGGCGTTGGGAGGGAGGGACAGCACCTCAGCAGCACCGCAGCAGTAGCCCTAGCCCAGACTGAGGAGGAGGATCCCCATCCCAAGACTTCCCCTGGCATGGGATGGCATGTGCCACTGCACCATCAATCCTTGTCCAGGCAGCTTGGGGAATCGCAGCAGTGGAAGGTTCACCTTGGTGAACAACCACTGCTCCACCAATTTGGGCCCCAGTCTCAGGCGGTGCGGGGAGAAAATGTCCCCCATCATAGAGAACACCCGCTCACTGGGGACACTCAGTGGTGGGCAGGACAGGGTACCCTTGGCCAGGGTCTCCTTGGCAACTTTCAACAGGGCCAGCCACATGTCGGCCTTGCCACCCCAGTAGGCCAAGGGATTGCTGCTCGGATCGATGCATGGCTCCTCCTCCAGGTAGGTCTGCATGGCTGCTGAGGCACCGTCGTACTCCCTCTGGTAGCTTTGCTGGAGCACCACCTCCACCACTGCCATCAGCCACGCTGCTTGCCCTATTGTGGAGGGTGCCATGCTCCCCAGAGCAGCCTGCACATAGGCCGAGCTGCTTCTGCTGCTGCTGGCAATAGGGGTGCTGCTGCGGCTGGGGGCGGGGATAGACCCAGCTGGCTGAGAGGGGTGGCTGCTCCCACTCCAACCATCCCCAGGGGTGTCCTGCTGCATGGCCCGCTCTGCCTTCCGGACAGTCTCCACCAGCACACCCTTCCAGCGGTCTCCTTGGCAACTTTCAACAGGGCCGGCCACATGTTGGCCTTGCCACCCCAGTAGGCCAAGGGATTGCTGCTGGGATCAATGCACGGCTCCTCCTCCAGGTAGGTTTCCATGGCTGCTGAGGCACCCTCTGGTAGCTTTGCTGGGGCACCACCTCCACTACTGCCATCAGCCACGCTGCTTGCCCTATTGTGGAGGGCGCCATGCTCCCCAGAGCAGCCTGCACATAGGCCGAGCTGCTTCTGCGGCTGGGATAGACCCAGCTGGCTGAAAGAGGTGGCTGCTCCCACTCCCACCATCCCCAAGGGTGTCCTGCTGCATGGCCCACTCTGCCTTCCGGACAGTCTCCACCAGCTGACCCTTCCAGTGGCCATAGAGCGCTGTCTGACATGCCAAGCTGCCCTCGACCCTGGGGTCCAGCATTGTTGCCAGTACATATTCCTCCCGCCTCAGGAGCTCGTCAAAACGCGCCCCCAGCCCTGCCTTCAGCTTCCACACCAGGTCAAGCGCCTCATCGGCCAGCTTCCTGCCCTGAGGGACACAATCCCTCCCCTGAGAATCTCGTCCAGCCTCCTGTGGAGACCCTGGACCAGAGAGGTCACCTGGCTGAGGGTGGCGGTGAAGCTGCTCACGGTCTTCGTCACGGCCAGGAACGGTCTGAGTACGAAGACCATGTGAGTCAGGATCTCCCATTCCACCCCATCATACCCTGGAGGTGCCCCACTGTCCATCACCAGTTGAATCTGATGCAGGGCGACTTTCTGCTCGAGAAGCCACTCGAGCATCAGGAATGTGGAATTCCACCTGGTGCAAACATCCTGGCCGAGCTGGTGCACTGGGGAGCCTTGCTTGGCCTGCTTCTCCTGGAGGAGCTCACTGTCCTTCACGTGCTGGTTAAAGAACCCCACCAGCTTCCTCCCCTACTCGATCAGAGAGCTAAGGGTGCCTGCCCCAATCCCCTTCTCCCCCAAGTCCACTAGCCCAGAGCATCCCTGACCACCAGGTGAAGGGAGTGTGTGGTGCAAGGGATGCTGGTGAAGCCCCCGTCATGGACTGCCTTCAGTATATTGGCCGCGTTGTTCGTCACCACACGCCCCTTGGTGAAGGGTGCCTGGCGTGACCCACTCCCTCACCATGGCGGTCAGGGCTGCCTTGATGTTCATAGTGGTGTGGGGGCTGTCCATTACTTGTGCCTGAAGCAGGTCCACTTATACCCTGCTTTGGGACCCCGAAAGCTACCTCCGCCAGGTCCTGCCACCAGTGCGCCGTCACCACCAGGTAGGCATGCTGCGCATTTCTACTGGACCACAGGTCTGTGGTGAAGTGTATGGTGGCACCCCCTGCCAGCTGCTCCCTCACCCACTCCTTCAAAGCCCCGCACAGCTCTGGCACCACATTCCAACTCAGGGTGGTGCGGGACGGCAGCTTAAACTGGGGGGCCAGGAACCCCATCAGCCACTTGAAGCCCATGTCCCGTACCATGGAGAAGGGCTGCCCATCCAGCGCAATCATTTCGCCCAACAGGCGCCTGGCTTTCTCTTGAAAGCCACGCTGCCCTCCAGCTGCCGATGGCCTTGGCAGCTGCCCCCACCCCAGCTCCTCCATGGTAGACTGACGCTGCTGGTGAGGCACCTGCTGCTGTTCTTCCCCCCTAGCAGGAATACTGCTCCTGCTGCTAGAGGCAGCAGTTGGTGCAGGACGATTGCCCGTTGAAGGAGGCGGGCGACTGGCTGCTGCAGTCGGGAACCCACTGGCATCCATTTCCCCTGCCTTCCCGCTTAGCAGCAGAGCACTGTGGCATTACTTCAGGTGCCTCGCCATGGCAGTTGTCCCAAGGTTGGTGAGTACCTGCCCACGCTTCACCACCTTATTGCACACAGTGCACTGCACCTCTCTGGGATCATCTGCCCACACCAGCTTGAAATGTACCGAGACAGAGGATTTTTTCCCCCCTCCTGCCTTCTGGCCTGCCCCGGGTGACGCACTGCTGCTGCCAGCACTGCTGGGAGGGGCAGAACTTGGTGGTGACACAGTTCTGGGAGGAGGGACAGCCTGAGCTATCGCCTCAGCTCCAGACATCTCCTCTGCGGGACTAGTGTCTTCTTCTGCCTCACTGTCCCCAATCACTGTGATGTCCCGTGAAGGGGAGTACTGGGACCCTGAGGCTTGACTGCCCACCATGCTACTGCCACTCTCCTCCCTGTGCGCCTTGAGCTGCTACTGCTGATGCTGCTACTCCTCTCCCTGCTACCATTGCCCAGGAATTGGGCCCTGCCTCTAGCAGCCAGGGTGGGATCCACCAGCCCTGGACTGCTGGGGATCACTTCAACAATAGGGGACATTGGTGGCCCTGGAGGAACAATCGAAGCACCTGCTCCTGCAGCAGCAGAGACAGCCACAGCCTCATGTCCTGCAGGCCTTCCAGTGCCCTGCGTGGCACTGGAGGATGCTGCAGGAGGCACCGCTGAACCACCCCCAGACTAGTGCCACTGCTGGGAGCCTCTGAACCCTGTCTCCCAAAATCATGCCTGCGAAGCTTGGGGCGTGGGGATGGGCTCTGGCTGCTGCTGCTGCATGCTGCCACCCCGCTGACACGGTCCCTACCCCTACCACCTCTGCCACGTGCCCCATTGCCCACCTTATGGGCAGCAGACCAGCCTCTGCTACTTCCCTTCTCCATGTCTTCCAACCAAAATGCACACAAATATTTTTTATATATATATATATATATATACACACACACACACACACTTTTCTAATATTTTCTACACTAACTCTAACTATAGTATTCAATGGAGGGGGGAGGAAAAACACAGGTGGGGTAAAAAATAAAGCCTAAATCTATCTAATCTAATCTAAATAAATGATAATATGGAGGTAAATGGGTTGGATGGGTGAAATAGGAGGAGGATGGCAATGGATTGGGGAGCTGGGAGGTACACAAACTGCTGGGAGAGGGAGCCTTCTGAAAACACCTGCTGTCAGGAACAGTGATTAGGTCAGAAGGTGTTGGGAAGGGCAATGAGTTTTGTTACTTGCTGTACCCGCCTCACCGCAAGCCCCATTGGCTTGGCTCCGTGCAGCCTAGCTTGTGGCCAATCACAGCCTGCGAAGCCAGTGGTCTGAGGAGAAAAGGGATGGTGATTGGGCAAGCTGGCTGCTACTCCAAGCCTCTCCCCCCCCCCCCGGGTGCCTGGAAGTCTGCTCATCAGCTCACACACACACACACACACACACACACACACACACCTGTCAGGCAGGGGTCGTGTTTTACTGGTGTTTTACGGTTTTGTTTTTCTCCTGGCTGAACTCAACCGAACTCGATCCGAACCGACCGAACTGTTTGGTTGTTTCAGAGTTTGGTATCGGGTACAGTTTGGGTTCAGGTTCGGGTTCGGGTTAAGATTTGGTCATCCGAACTGACCGAGTTCGGGCCAAACTCCGAACTGCGTTCGCACATCCCTACCTGGCACATTTAAGCAGCCTGTCAGGTCCCATTTGGGCACCAATGGTGCCCATTCAGGGCCAGGTTGATTCAGGTACCTCAGGATCAACCCCAGGTTGCAGCTCTAGTCTCAACCGACATTTCATGTTTTGATTTACTGACTTTCTGCTTACCAGGATCCCGTTTACCGCTCTGCTGTTTACCACTTTGCTGTCCATTTCAAATCCTGAGAGGTAATACTGATGCAATACCGCATTTCTTGCACTCCATTTTCCCTTGTACTTCATTGTCACTCATTGGCTGGTATGCAGATTCCTTTACTAATTTGCAATCCAGTTGTAGAATGGTCAAAGCAAAGGGAACAACATAGAACAACAATTTTGATTGGAGGCATTGGAGTGGAGTTTAAGGGGCACTGTGGGGAGGTTAAGGGGTGGGCTTAATAAGTGATAAATGAATGGTATGCAGTAAATGGTGAGTGGAAAGTCAGTAAATTGGGATGCTATCTCACAGTATTGCAAGAATTGAGATGTTGCATCAGTATCAGGAAACAGTCAGGAAACCGATCCTGGTTCCTGACATGGTGAAATTCCTCATGAGCCGCAATTTAGCTGCTCATTGCAGCCTTACTGTAGCGGCCTTGAGATTGTCACAGACGATCTCTCGTGAAATTTTGTCAAATGCTTTGCTGAAAGAAAGCTAGGTTACGTCCACAGCATTCCTCTCATCCATGAAGCTATCAAAGAAGAAGACAAGATTAGTCTGGCATGATCTATTCCTGACAAATCCATGCCGGCTACAAGTAATCGCTGCATTGTCAGTGAATCAATAAAGTGCTTTTTTTTTCCTGAGTGTTCATTCATTAACGTACGGGTTGATTGGTTTCACCAACATGATTTCCATGGGGCATTTAGTACACTGAATGAAGTGACTACATTTTTTTTATTTGCACACCGCAGGCTCCTTTTATTATGAATGGTTTTCCTTTGGGTGAAATTCTGCCCTTCTTTACTCCTTTGGAAATGAAGAGCAATTCTGCTTATATTAAATGAATGCAGCTATTTTCCCTGGTCCACTCCATTTGCCACACAGGACTGACAACGCAAAGTAACCACAAACCAAGCTTAGCTAGATGGTTAATGCAGGTTTTCAGCTGTTGTGCATCATTAGAGTACCACAAAGCAACCAATACCATTCAACCTGACCTGGTGAGAACATAAAAGACATGTCATCCTGGGACAGACCAATGGCCCACTGTCTCCGACAGTGACCATTCCCAGTTGCTTTGGAGAAGTACCCAACAGGACTCATAATGGGGTGATCCATTCCCTGTTGTTCACTCCCAACAGTAAGAGGTTACATTCCCCAAACTGCTTGACTAATATCCAGTAATGGACCTATCCTCCAAGAACGTATCCAATCCTCTTTTAACCACATCCTCTGGCAACAAGTTCTCCAAGTTAATTGTGTGTTGAGTGAAAAAAATACTTTTCTTTACTTATTTGAAATTTGCTGCTAGTAGTTATGTTGCCAAGGTGATAAGTAGCTGAGGGTTCTAAATTGATGTATTTCACTTTAAGGGCTTAAGTAATCCTATCAAAGTCAATGGGATGGCTTACATTTTTAAAATGAAGGATGTACTTAAATTCTTTGCTGGATCAGTTTAGAATGTCGAGCCAGCCAGATTCTGGATTGCTTTTTTGTAGCCATTTCTGCATTGGTAACATGTCAACTTAGAATGCTGATAACTGGGTGCTCAAACAACTTTGGCATGATCAAGCATAAGGTGTGAAAATGTCCTGGGCACCCAACTCCTACCTGGGTCACTGGATGAGCCCCAAAAGGGTAGAGTAAGGCAGGCTATAAATTTTAATTAAATAAATAAAAGTTCACTGCACTTACCTATATTTTTCAAATTCTGACCTTGGTTTTCAACCTGACAGTTAGTTATTAGGGGCGGGAAAACCGGTAAATCCGGTATCCGATAATGCCGGTACCGGGCGTACCGGCATTATCGGATTCGACCCGGTAAATCCGGTCCGGGTACCGGATTTCTTTACATTGCAGTCATTTAAAAATGGCTGCAATGTAAAAACTTAAAGCCCCACCAAAAAAGTTAAAAAAAACAAACCCTCCCCGAGTCCAGGCTGCGCGGGTGGAAGGGGGGACACCCCCCACCCACCCTGCCCAGCCTGGATTTTTGTTTAAAAAAAGACTCAGAGGCGAGCCCACCCCCCAGCACCAGCGGCCGCGGCGTCCCCGCAGCCGCCGGTAAGTATGACCCGATCCCTGGGGGGGGGGTTTAACACCCCCCCAACCCCCCAGGGATCACCCCTACTAAAGTTCAGTGCTTGCTTACCTTGCGGAGCTCCGGGTGCGGCGGCGGCGGGCGGTCCGGCGGCCTCAGCGCCGGCTGTGGCTGCCGGCGTCAGAGACGCTCTAGGCCTTCCGGGGAACTTCCGGGTTTCCCCGGAAGGCCTAGAGCGTCTCTGACGCCGGCAGCCACAGCCGGCGCTGAGGCCGCCGGACCGCCCGCCGCCGCCGCACCCGGAGCTCTGCAAGGTAAGCAAGCACTGAACTTTAGCAGGGGTGATCCCTGGGGGGTTGGGGGGTGTTAAACACCCCCTACTATTACTGTAGCAATGTGGAAAAAATAGACTGGCTTTGGTCTGGCCTGTAACAGCCATAAAGAGCCTAAGGAGGCCATAAACTCCCACAGCTTTGGCAAGATATCAGTCTCTGAGGCCGGTTTTACATGAGAGAGTCCCACTCATGCCCATGCACTTCCACTGCATGGGCATGAGTGGGTGCCACCCGTGTGCATGCCGCGGCTGGTGAGCGGAGGTGCGTGCGCGTTCCCGCAACACATGGGGGGTGAGTGGGTTGCGGGAGCGCATGCGCACGTACCTTCACTCACCGGCCGCGGCATGCACATGGGTGGCAGCCACCCATGCCCATGCAGTGGATTTTTTTTTTTTTTTTTTAAACTATAGTAATGTTTTCTTTTTTCAAATGGGTGAGTGAGAATTTGTGTGGAGAGGAGACAAGGTTAAGGAGGAAGGACCTGTGCTGTTTCCCCCTGCAGTGAAAGGGGTAGTATTGGGTAGAGGCCCACACGGTACCCACCTTTTTCATACATATAGCAGAGAACGTTAGCAGCTTTTTCCAGAAGTTGCACAGCCATCAGTAGTTTGCAGTGTCACTGAGCGGAGCAGTGGCAGTTGAGCAATACGCCAAGGAGAGTGCTTCACCGAAGGGAAGGCTCATAAGTGAAAAGTGAAGTCACACACTATAAGGAGAATAGGAGAGGAATGCACACACACCCTAGTACAATAAGGAAACCATCAAAGCCACCGCCCCCGTGTAACCCCTCCCTCTTCAAGCTCCAAGCCCTCAGGTCCTGCCTTCTGGCCCAAGATCTCTCAAGGCCACTCCCCCTGGGTCTTTCCTCCTCTCTCCTGCCCCAAAATCCCTCTCCCCCCACTGCTCCAAGCCTCACTTGAATAACTTGGTGCCATCTGAAAGTTTGATCACCTCACTCCCCTTTCCAGATCATTAATGTGAATACCTTAAACAACATCAGTCCCAGCCAGTACAGATACCAGGGCCACTCCACTATTTACTTCTCTCCATTGTGAAAACTGACCATTTAGTCCTACTCTTTGCTTCCTATCCTTCAGTCAGTTACTGATTCGCAATGGGACACTGCCTCCTATTCCATGACTTTTTAATTTCTTCAAGAGTCTCTCATCTGTAATGAGACATCGCCAGTGATTGTCAGAGTGAATGTATTCAAGGAGGGAATTCCATAAAGAGGGGCAGATGGGGCAAAGAGACAGTTTGGGGAGCAGGTAACTGGGGGAGGATGGTGATAGAGGAAGAGCAAAGTTACCAGATGGGAAAGTAGCAGGAGCTGAGAGCAGAAAGATAGGGAGGATCAAGGCCCTTAAGAGCCCTGAAGGTGAAGATGTGGAGTTTGCTTATTTATTTAACAAGTTTTATTACCCCGCCCCTCCTGCTCCAGGGAGCTCAGGGCGGCTTACACATAACAGCTAAAACACAATAAAAGAGAAAGCAAAAAAATAGATCTCCCTCCCCCCGCCCTGACCCACAACCCTCCAACCTAAACCCCATCTCCCCACCAAACGCCTGGTGGGACAGCCAGGTCTTAGTCATACGCTGGAAGGAAGGCAGGTTCGGGGACATTCAGACCTCTGCCGGGAGGGAATTCCACAGCCAAGGTGCGGCCACCAAGAACGCCTTCTCCATAGTGGCCCCCTTTGTCACACAGGGGACCTCAAGGAGGGCGCTCCTGGCAGACTGCAGGTAAGTCAGGCCAAAGTCATATAGGGTTTTATAGGTTAACACCAACACCTTGAATTGGGCCCAGAAGACTATAGGCAGCCAGTGCAGAGTCTGGAGCACCAGTGTAATGTGCTCATGGCGGCCCAACCCTGTAAGGATTCTGCACTACATTCCGCTACATTCTGCACTAGCTGCAGTCTCCAGACCGTCACCATGGTAGAGTGCGTTACAATAGTCCAAACCTGAGGTAGTGAAAGCATGGATGATGGTGGCCAGGTCACTGAAAAGGCAAATGCATGGTCATAAGTAGGACACTCACCCCAGCTGCAGGACCAACGAGGGCACAAATGGAACCTGGGATACCTACCATGTCTGGAGCTAAACTGGTCAAGCTACCCCAAGGCCAGTCCTAGTGGAGAATGCTGGGATAGGCCACCATGACAGTTCCACTGGTTCATACCAGCAGTTCAGGACAAGGTTCATAGCTGCGCCACTCTGGAAGTCCTCACCCCTCTAATCCTGCTTAGGTCAGAGATAGGGGGCTTGTGCAGATAGGCATTCACAAATTTGCTAGTGCAGAAAGAATTGGTTTAATAGCACTTTGAGTATTCAAAGTGTTTTACAACCATTAGCTAATTTCACCTCCCAACAAACCTGTGATGTAGGTTGCTATTATTCCCATTTTACAGATGGGGAACAGAGGAATAGCAACTTACCCCCCCAACAGCTTATCCACTAGTCTACGCTGGCTCTCTTAAGTAGTCCCCTGGCTCCTTATGTGCTTAAACTTTACTATAACAACTCTTGCTTATAATGAACTCCAATTTGTAACAGTCCCAACTTTGAGAACCACTGCATTCAAATGAAACAGTCTCACTATGGGTATTTTTAGATGTGATGGTACCGTGGGTGGCCATACTTTGACCTGCGTGGTCGCCCATGGTGCTGGCATATCTGATCTGGCCCTCCAGATGTTTCCCCAGGCCAGATCAGGGGTTTCCCCAGGCCATGGCAGTTTTTAACCCAGGCTGTAACTCGGGCCCATCGCAGAGTCACATCCCAGGCTAAGCACTGCTGCGGCCCAGGAAAGCCATCTCCGGACTGGAGTACAGCGGGCCATCACATGTGATGGCCCACTCTACCTGACCCCAGTCCAGGGCCGGGGATATTCCGGGCACGTGCAGCTGCCTCATAGGCTGCCACAGTTGCCCATCATGTAGGTGGGCAGGCCGCACTCAGCAGCACGAGGATGGGGTCTGCGGATCCATGTCCACGTCACCCGCCCTCTCCGCGCCCCGGGCTGCTGACACGTCTGTTCAGTGGCCGGGCTAGATCCTGGCCAGGATCAAAGTGTCCCAGCGCAGTGTGCCGCCACACTTAAAAATGATGAAAATGCTGACAGGACTGGCCCGTCCCGGATATAACCCCTCCTCTCAGGGCTGGTGGTTTAGACTTCACTTTT
Source organism: Sphenodon punctatus (assembly GCA_003113815.1). Lineage (NCBI taxonomy): Eukaryota > Metazoa > Chordata > Lepidosauria > Sphenodontia > Sphenodontidae > Sphenodon > Sphenodon punctatus. The sequence continues at coordinate 648,989 of QEPC01011391.1, forward strand.
TGGCACCGCTTAGCAAGACTGAAGCAGCGTACATTGAGCAGAGCACAAGAAATGAGAAGCAATCTACACTCAATGTAAAAAGCCATGAAATTACAGCACTGAATTCAACATGCAAGCATGAATAGCTGCTTTTCTATTTGCAAATATTATTAGCATTTTCAGATACCCTTTTGAATAGCCAAGTAATAGCTGCACCTGAAACAGACTTATTGGCACATCCACTTAACTGGCTATTTCGTTTCAAATATTCCAATTTTTCTGGCAGGGTTTCAGTCATTTCGGATCAGAGAGTCAGTCAACTGAATATTCAAACCTAAATGACCAAAAAAAGACGGACAAACAATAGTTTGTTGTTGCTCCTTTGGATCTGATTTTGCAGGTGGCAAAATTATCAAAAATTATATTCACTGCAGATATCTGTTTCAGCTCTATAGGTAAGTGAACATGCTTTGCTTTTTCATTTCTTTATTGTTGATCAATGTAATCTTCATTAAAATAAAGTTTCACGATATTCAGTATAAAAACTTTGTTATTTTGGTGCTGTTAATTTGCAGGTGAGAATAGGGCTTGGGGGGGGGGGAGGGGAGTGTTTTTATTGGAATTTTATATAGTTTAACATTTTAATTGATTTTTATATGTTTTATATTGGAAGCCATCCTGAGCCTGTGGGAAAGGGCAGGATATAAATCCAAATAAATAACCAAACATTTTATAGTGAACTCCATGATGTAATGAACTTTCCCCCCTAGCCTCATGGGGGTCTGTTATAGTGAAGTTGGATGGTCTAGGAGCCTTTCAGTCAGGTAGTAGAAACAATACCGGATAGATCGTAATACCATGAGATTTAAATGGCCAATAGTACAATGGGTAAAAATAGTCATGATTTGGGCCCGCTTTGGCCCAGGACCCGGCGACATGTGTAAACACGCACTGGCAGAGGTTGACCTGGGATTGCTCCAGGCAGTGTTGGGGCTAGCCCAAGCTGTGACCTCCAGACAACCTCCGAAGCCACAGCCCCGGCTAAGGCCCACTCGACTGGGCCAAAGTGGGCCAGAGCTGGCAAGCACGTTTCTGCAGCCGTGGCTTTCCCAGCCCAGAGGCTGCCATGGCTGGCAGCTATGGCTGTGCCTCACTGGCCGCCAGGGATGTGCATCATGGTGGGGGTAGGGCACTGGGAGCACAGCACAGGCCCATTTGTTGTGTTCCCTGCTGTACTCGGGCCGTGCGGCTGGCAAGATGGCGCCTTGGCCACGGTTCCATGAGGTCGGTGCCCCAATCTGACCCAGGCTGTGTCACCCAGGATTTTGCAGCCTGGGGAGTGGTTCCACCAGTCACACATCTGTTTTTTATCCAATGTTATCAGTAATTTATAAACAAGGAACACTCAAATGGATTATTTCCATGTGATAAATTTATAATGGAAAAAGTGACAACTTAAATCATCAGCGAAACTGTACTCTGTGCAGAGCTTGGCAAATTTGGCAATGCCACTGCGTGGTACACTGGTGTCTCAAACACTCTCCAACTATTAACCATATTTCTCCTGAGTTCTTTTATTTCTTTTTTAAAATTAATACCTGCTTTGGTTACCAACATATAAGCCATTCAGATTTTGGTGTATTTCCATAGTTACTCTTGGAAGGGTCACCACATTTCTATGAAAGTGCCTTTTTCATTAGAAATGTATAAACAAACACTTAGTTCTCCAGTCTATATCCATCAATGTTCTAGGAGGTGCTAGGGGTTTCCTTTGTGGAGTCTGATCTTGGTCCCATACAAAGTCTGACTCAATAAATGCCAGCTGTCTGGTTAATCAAAGTACATGAAGCACAAAGAGAACATAAAGGGAGTCGCTCAAACATGAAAAACAAAATCAAACCTGAAATTCTTTTCTGTGTCAGAAGAAAATTGCTTAGTAAAACCTTAGCCTCTGGAACTACATTTAAGCTTTAACTAGATGATTTAGCCGCTATACTTTAACATGAATAAGCAGGGGATCTACAGTTATTTTTCCGGTTAAAATTAAATGACAAGGGTTATCAATCCTGATGCTTCAGGCTATCATCTGATCACCAGCTGAGGTTAGAGAGAAATTTCCTCCACTGGTGTCATATTGTATCATTAAGCTCCTTCCAAACACTTTATGTCTTTCCTCGAAGCATTGCATTGTTCTGTTTTGCTGTGACATCCAGATACCTCTAATCCACAAAGCAGTTGACAGGAGACATCCTACTTCCTGTTTTATGTACCAGCAAGTCAGCAGTAGAGGAGATGGAACTATCAGTGTCTCTCCAGCGGCTCTTCCACAAATAATAGCTGCATTTTCAGGAATCAGAGTCACAAGAGAAGAGGTCCTCTGCCATAATGAGTAAACCTGTGGGATGACTTACCTTATAGGGACATGAACAGAAATAGGCACAATTCAACAGCAGCAGCTGTTTTAGAATAGTGGTTCTCAAGCTTTTTGTGGGCAAGACTCACCAAAACATTTTTTTAAAAATCCAGAACCCAGCTTTTAAAAAAACCCAGGACTATGAGTGTCTAGATGGCAACAGGGATGAGGATGTTAGATACTAGTGGTGGCAGCAGAGAGCTGGCCTGAAGTAGCCAGAAGCAGGAGGAGATGGGAGCCTAGGAAGCTATACCCTTCTTCTCTCTGTCCCATCCCTAGCCCTCAGTGGCACAGGCAGCCTGAATAAGCAGCAGGAGGGGATGCGGCAGGGGACATGATGCAGCTGCACCAGGGCTGACGGATCTCCAGGCCCCACCCAGAACCCCTGCTTTAGAGGATGAAGCTGACATCTATAGTCAGAGTAGTGGTTCCCATACTTTTACTTGTGCGACTCCATTTTGAGACCCAAATACATTTCCTGCAACTCCAGGCAGCAACCATCTGTAAATAGTGTGACTCCATTTGGGAACCCCAGTTTGGGAACCTCTGGAGAAAAGCATAGGTCCCCACACATGTCTGTGGACCACTGGTGACATATGTAGGGATCTATTGATAAGATGATGACGAGTCTTCTTTTTTCCCTTCTAGGAGAAACAGAATTGATGTAAGAGGGAGACAAAGAGGAAAGTAGACCATGTGATCTGTTTTTCCATACTATGTCTTATTACATTAAATTCAGCTAAAATGTATGCTTCCCTAATATTGGGTGTCTTTATCTGGACCATTCACAGACTTGCTCAGAGGTTGGCCTCACCTGCCCTGCTTCCCCTGTGTGCAGCCCCGACAGCATTGGGTTTTAAACGGACCTGGCACTGCTGTGGTCTACAGTCCACCCTCATAGCACCTTCTCTCCCGCACCATGGAGCTGGGGGCAGATCAGCTGCAGCTCTATGGCATTGCCGGGGCAACCCCCAGCCAGGAGTGGGGCTGCAGAAGCCCGTCCACCGAGTAGATGGACCACTGCTCTGCTCCCACAGCCGGTGCTCTGGGTTTGGGTGACCTGCTCCGCTTGCAGTGCTCCAGGATGTTCTGGAGCTCCTCCAGCAGAACAACCTAAGAGCACAGGCTGCCTGTTCTGCCTCTGCTCTGGCTTGCCCCCGGACACACCCAGACAGCATGTCTGGGGGTGAGACAGAGCAGGACGGCTGTCCATCTAAAAAACACCCATTGTCTTCAATGCAAGTTTCAGGTGGTCATATGGGTGGTCCAGCATCCAGCTTGGAGTCCCAGCAACCACTGGAAGTAATCCAGTGGCTCATAGGAATACAGTAGCTCATCACAGGAGTCTGTATGGCTCCTGTCGGGTCTGGGGCTTCCAGGAGAAGGGAGGAAGCACTGCACCCCTTCAGCTGCTGATGCAGTCACTTATGCAGGATGCCAGTCTGGCCCTTACCTGCTCAGGGATCTGCTCCTTCACCAAGGGCCTAAGACCAGGCCTGAGAATGAGGACATCCATGCGGCTCAAGGAGCTCGTGCCAACACAACAGTTGTAACTGCCATGGACTTTGGACGGAAGAGGTGGCAGGAAATGTACACCTGAGGTAAAATCAACTCTAGAGAGGGCCTTCCATACCGCAGAAACAGTGTGGCTCATTGCATGGTGTAAGGCCAGCATCCACATAAACCTCTCAGATGGCACGTACCTCCTGCCAATTGCTATATGGAGAGAAAGATGGAATAGCAGCAGCAACATTTTTTTGCAGAACAGAACTTAAGCCATACAGGGCCAGACTCAGACCTAGACCAACGGTTCATCTAGCCCAGTATCCTGTCACTGAGATACCCAACCTCAGCACTGGGGTCAAGGGGACAAAAACAGGGCAAAGATGGAGTGGCCCATCTATTCCCTGTCATTTGCATCCAGCTTCTAGCACTCACAAGTGGCATCCTCCTGACTAAGTCTGAATGGCAAGTTGACCACCATACAGAGGGAGAGATTTCCATTTACATGCCCTCTAACCTGAGACCATAGAGCTTCATTCAAATTCATTTATACATTTTTATTTTTATACATTGTTGTTAGCTGCTCTGGGCTGCCTGTGGCAGGAAGAGTGGGATAGAAATTCTGTTAATAAATAAATAAATTCCAATTTAATAGGGCACCCATTTTCTAAAAACCACTTGGCAGACTTCTAAAAACAAAACAGATTTATTATTATTCATATAGGGATTTCAGTGTTCAAAGTGCTTTACAATCCTTATCTAGTTCACCCTCACAACAACCTTGTGAGGTAGGTCATTATTATCCCATTTTACAGATAGGGAACTGAAAGACAGTGCCTTGCCCCCAGGCCACCCAATGAGTTCATGGCTAAAATGGGATTTCAACCCTGATCTCACAGATCAAAGGTTTTATCCACTAGGCTTAGGCTATGGCCCTTTTCACACAGACACTCTAACACTGATAAAATGGGTGTTACATTTTACATGTTGCAGGGCTGCAGGTGTGCTCTATGGGTGCCCTGCAAACATGTATAATAAAATGTAACACCCATTTTATCAGTGTTAGAGTGTCTGTGTGAAAAGGGCCTACGTTGACTCTCAAGGCAATTTCCTTCTATTTATATATGTTTCTTTAATATTGTTCTGGACAGGGATGGACTAATGCAGGATTTTAAGGACTGCAGAATGGGGCCACAAATTTTGAGAGCCCTCCAGAATGTTTAAAGACTTACCCTCTCTGCCTGACTGAGGATGGAGTTGATGCAACTGTGGGCAGGAGAAGATGTTGCTGTGGGCAGGGAGGTTCCCCGGAAGGCCTAGAGCGTCTCTGACGCCGGCAGCCACAGCCGGCGCTGAGGCCGCCGGACCGCCCGCCGCCGCCGCCCCCAGAGCTCCGCAAAGGTACAGCACTGTCAACTTGTAGTAGGGGTGATCCCTGGGGGGTTGGGGGGTGTTAAACACCCCCCCCAGGGATCGGGTCTATACTTACCGGCGGCTGCGGGGACGCCGCGGCCGCTGGTGCTGGGGGGGGCCCCTTTTTTTTTAACAAAAATCCAGGCTGGGCAGGGTGGGTGGGGGGTGTCCCCCCTTCCACCCGCGCAGCCTGGGAGGGGGAGGGGGGAGGAATTGTATTCCATTGATTTCAATGGGGACACAGTGCCCCATTGAAATCAATGAAATAAAACCGGTACCGGATACCGGATTTAATCCAAGAATCCGGTTCTTTGAGAACCGGAAAACCGGTAAATCCGGTATCCAGTAATTGCCCCGGGGTCCCACCTCTAGTGCTTCTGCTGCTACTGTGGCTGCAGAACAGAGGAGTTCCTAACACGATAACAGCTCTAGGTCCTGTAGCAGGATGCTATTAATGCCTGGAGGAGACTGCCTGTGTTGACTGCCAAAGAGCGGCAACAAAAGAAACCGGCTGTCAGGTGGCTGGTAGTGGCTGTAGGGCATTATGCATTACCATTTAGTAGATACTGTTGTTTTATGGGAAGGAATTATTTTTCATTATAATTGAGGAGGTGGCATCTTTGTAAGATGATGTATGTGGGTGGGGCTTCTTATTTTTACTGTGCAGGTGAACAGGGGGGCAGGATTTGGGGACAGCTATAGCCCCTTGTGGAGCTGCAGGGGGAATGTGGATCTGGAGGGATGTTTAGGTGGGGATGGAGAAGGGGATTCCCCCAGGAGTGAAAGTGGGTAGGATGGAGTTTTATGGGAATGGCTGAGGGAAAGGGATGTTGGGTTGGCCATGGCCCCTTTACAGAGATTGGGGGATGAGGAAAGGGGACTCCCCCAAGTGAGAGGAAGAGGTCGAGGAGTGGTGTGTGAAGAGTGGGGTTTTTATATATGTGATTTATTTATCACAAAATTTAGAATCATAGAACTGTAGAGTTGGAAGGGACTAACAGGGCAGCTGGAGGGATGGGCTGGGCTCTTTAAGAGGATAAGGCAGACAGCCGGCGCACAGTCCTTTTAAGAGCAGGCTGACCTGGAGACAGGGGCGGGGTGCGTCAGCTGTGTGATGGACAGGCGCATGAGGATGCTAAGGGTGATTCAGCACCTGTAGGAAAGAAGACGGGACTAGAGACACCCGTGCTCGACGGAGCTGCGGGACCAAGAGGCTGGGTGGAGTGGGACTCCCTAGCCAAGGAGCAGCAGGCTTGCCTGAGACACAGGGCTCAAAGCCAGGGAGGGCTCGCCCCGAAGGCGCCACCAGCCTGAGAAAGTGAAAACAGCAGGACCAGAACGTGGAGCTCGCCTAGGAGGATTTGAGCAAGGCTGGGAGGCTCACCCAAGGCAAATGCAGTCCACTACCAGAGTTGTGGGGAAGAAACCACAGGCACTTTGGGATGCTAGGCTGGGAAGTAGTGTGAACCTACACTACTCTGTAGTGTAGGTTCCAGGTAGGCCTAAAGTCTGGAACAGAGCAAGGGTTAAGACTCTCACCAGGCCAGGGTAGCAGGCCCCTATTACAACTGGTAAAGAATGCAGGCACCCTGACGGGTCCTGTTACATGCCCGGGTTCCCGGTGGGACAGAGCAATGCAGTCGGACCTAGCCCAGGGAGACACTGATGAAATGGAGTGGCAGGTCCAAGCAGGGAGAGCGATGCTGGGAACGGCACTAGAGCTGGTGACCAGGTTATGGCACTCTAATACTGGCTATTGGAGACTGGCCTCTAGACGCACCTGAGATCGGTAGATTAGTGGCACCGGAGGCTAACCCAGTGGCTGGGACTGGAACAGTGATGGGAGTGGCGGGGGGACGATGGAACTGGCACCCCAAGTAGAGAGGAATGAGCCCTGGGAGGAGATGTGGAGTTGACTGGAATGGAAAAAAGGTACAACAGCCCCTTTGTTGTGTCCCAGGGCGGGAGACCTGAAATGGTTGCGTGTGGGCCACCTCTCAACCCTTTGCAAGGGTATAGGAGGGTTAAAGAGCAGCCAGGGTTGAGAAGGGTTCCTTGGGTCTGCTGAGGACTTGGACATAATAAACGAACTGAGAGAAGAGAGAGACCAGAGGGTACGGAGCGCGACGGCAGCACATGGTAAAGGCATCTATCAGCTGCAGGAAAGGGACATTGTGTAGCAAAGCTAGGGTCTGAGGAGGTCTGCCCAGTTTGATGACTGCTAAGACACAAGAGAATTGCCTGGGTTGAGAAGGGCTCCTGAGACCAGTGAGAATAGTAGATTAAACTACTACTACTTATCATTTCTCTAGCGCTACTAGGCATATGCAGCACTTTACAGTCACAGATTTTTTTCAGAGACAAGTCCCTGCCCAGTAGGCTTACAATCTCCAATGGAAAAGGGTGAAGGGAAAGACAAACACACACATATTCCCATTTTACCGATGGGGAGCTGAGGTTGAGAGGTTGGTGACTTGTCCAAGGCCACCCGGTGAGTTCACTGGGTAGGGTGAGATTTGAACCGTGGTCTCTCAGGTCCAAGTCCACCACCTTATCCACTACACCACACTGGCTCTCTAAACAGCATGTGAGGAACGGGCCAGTTGAAAGGGGTGGAGGAGACCGGACACTCATGATAGGACTGGAGGGAAGGGTCTGGTAGCTGCCTGGGAAATGTTCAGCTGGGCAAGGGTGGCCTACCAGCTGGAAGGTTGACATGGCCAGAGAGACTGGGTGGAGGATGTCCCCAGACTTTTAAAGAGGGACAGAGAGAGAATGAGCAGGGCAAGGAGTAAAGGAGTGTTGGGAGGTGACTCCTGGACCCCGTGATAGATGTGAGATAAGTAAGACAGGTGTCAGCTAGAGTTGGGGTGGAGGAGGGCTCCCCTGAGCTAATAGAGTAGGTAAGGTAGGGATCATCCAGGTGAGGGAGGCTCCCTGGACCTAACAGGTGAATGTGAAGGGCATGGTTCATAGGAGAGCTGGGGGCTACTCGTGGGCCCTAGACATTAATTGGAAAGAGTAGGTAAGGAAGAAGACCTGGTGGAATGGGTGGGCTGGCTGGAAGGGGAGGTAGAGGCGAGATCCAAAGCAGCAAGGTTAAGAAGCTGGCCCTCTGGGAAGTAGCAGGGAGAACAGGTCGAGGTAGGGGAGGCCTGCCCGACTGTGGAATAGAGAAAGGAGAGCCTAGGGGTTCTCCAAAACCTTGCAGGGAGGGGAACAAAGTGCATCAGAGGGTAGTAGAACTGGCTAGGGTAGGAGAAGAGGACCCCGGTAGAGAGAGGAAGAAAGAATGTTGCACCCCAGGTGTTGGGAGTAGTTCCAACTTGACGAAGAGGGAGGGGTGTAACAGGGTGGCTGGCGGGATGAGCTGGGTCCTTTAAGAGGATAGGTCAGACAGCCCTTTAAGAGCAGGCTGACCTGGAGAGGAGGCCGGAGGGAGGGGTCAGCTGAGGTGATGGACAGGTGCACGAGGATGTTAAGGGTGAGCCGGCACCTGTGGGAAGGAAGGCGGAACTAGAGACACTTGTATCTGGTTGAGCTGTGGGGCCAAGAGGCGGGGTGTAGTGGGACTCCCCAGCAAAAGATCAGCAGGCCAATGAGGCTCGCCTGAGATGCAGGGCTTGAGTCAGGGCTTGCCGCTTGGAGCCAAAGAGGGCTCACCCCGAAGATGCTTCTGGCTGGAGAAAGTGGAAACAGCGGGACCGGAGCGTGGAGCTTGTCCAGGAGGATTTGACAGAGCTGGAAGGCTCACTTAAGGCAAACGTGGTCCACTACCAGAGTTGCCGGGAAGCTGCCACAGGTAATTTGGGACCCTAGGCCAGAAGGGACAGTGCCCAGCCATGGCCAAGGTCTGGGACAGAGCAAGAGCTAGGACTATCACCAGGCCACAGTAGCTGACCCCTATTACAGACACATCAAGGCTCATCTAGTCCAACCCTCTGCTCCAAGGCAGGATATCCTCTGCCTACAGCATCACAGACAGATGTTTGTCCAGCTGGGTTTTAAAACATTCAAGAAAGGAGACTCCACAACCTCCTTAGGCAGCTTATTCCAGTTTTCCATAACATTTAACTGAAACCTACATTACTACAGTTTAATCTCAATCCTTCTTGTTCTATTATCTTTTTAGTGGCATTCTTTTCAATATTTGAAGACTACTATCATGTTCCTCCCTTAATTCTCTTTTCTTTAGGCTAAACATACCCAGTTCTTTCCGCCTTTCCTTATATGGTTCATCTTCCAACCTCCTTTGTCATCGTAACTGCTGTCCTCTGAATCACATCCTTCTTGAAGTGTGGCCTGAGAGAAATCAGCTGACACAAGTTTACTAATTCAAAACATCATGTTTTGTCCCTTCCCCACAACTATTATAAAAAGGAACACAGTAATCTTTCATAACCATATGAAGAAGTTTTGTGGCTCAGGAAAATCAAGTAGAATTGTGTAGTGCCATTGGAGGGGGCTAAAATCACTATGGCTACATTTCCATCTGCGGTGGCGGCAGAGGGAGGGAAGACACGACAGCACGGAGGAGCCGGCTGACAGGAAAAGAGCCGGTGCGAATGGCGACCTGACGTGGCTTCTCTCGTGCATGTCAGGGCGCAAACTCCTGCCCCGACATGCGCAAGAGAAGCCGCAGCAGATCCCCATTCGCACCAGCTCTTCTCCTGCCAGCCGGCTCTTCCACGCTGCCGCGCCTTCCCTCGCCGCTCTCTGCCGCCACCGCCACCACAGATGGGAATGCAGCCTATGTGAAATCCACTGATATTAAAGTGGGAGCAAATGCTCCTTCGGCTGTCTTTTCATTCAGGTTCCCCTTCTCCCAAACTAGGCACGTGTACCTGTGACTTCTTAGCTTCAGGAATATATTCCTATCCTTCCTATGTTTCCCTCTCCCTTGTCTCCCTTCCGTTGTGCATTCTAGATTGTAAGCCCCCTGGGTCAGGAATCTGTTTCTAACTAATGATTGTTCAGTGCCAGGCACAGTGCTGGTGCAATATTAATAAATAATAATAATAATAATCATAAATACGGTGAACTATCTGACCTCTAACTCTCCTTAGTGAAACTCCCCTCCCCCATTATCTCCCTTTTCCCATGGCCAGGAAGATGGGGAGGAAGCCCATTCCAGAATCCCACCAGAATCGTATAGGGAAGCTTCAAGGAAACACAGAAGCAAACAGAAGCGCTAATAAGGGTTTGATAGCCAAAGTAGTTGTTCTTGTGTTTGTCCATCCCATAGGGATGTATGTATTAAAGCAGCACTGTGGAATAATCATCTGCTACAATGAATGACCCGATAAGCCCAACATAAGCCATGTGCAGCTTGATAAGTAGAGCTCTCATGGGCTACAGAACCAGACCAGTCTTCCATCTGTTTCCTGAAAATAGCCTAAACAATGTTTCCTCACTGCCACTCTGCCACACTAGCTCTATAATTGACAAGCAACCCTTTGCAATGGCAGAACAACAGTTAACTTAGACTGTGATCCATGAATCACCCTACACCAGAGTAGTCCTATGGATTGTGCCCTTGGTCTCCAACATATCATACTTTCTCAGAGAGCAACTCAAGCAATGCACTCCTACCTTACGATTCAGTCACAGGTACCAATTTTAGGGGAAAGTGCACACACTTATTTTTAACTTTTTTTTTTTTACAGGAAAGAAAGTTTTCAACTTAGTTGCACAGGAAAAAATAATTAAAAGGAAGCTAAGCGTATCCACTACATTTTCCTGTCCATTAACTTGAACCTACACAATCCGTGAGAGAGGTCTGACATCCCAGAGAGATGTCTGACTAACCTATTTTTAAAGGGGTCCAGTGATGGGGCCTCCACAACCCCTCTTGGCAAATTATTCCACTGCCTAACTGCCCTAGTAGTTAGAAAATTCTTCCTATTTAACCTAAATCTCTTCTCCTTTAATTTAAGCCCATTACCTTAGTTTTTTTCTGGGGCCAGAGAGAACAAGTGGGCACCATTTTGCTTATTGCAGCCTTTCAAGTATTTGAACAATAATTATGTCCCCTCAATCTTCTGTTTTCTTGCTAAACATTCTCAGTTCTTTTAATCCCTCCTTATAGCTCTTGCCTATCCTCCCCTCCCCTTTGTTGTGTTGCTCTCCTCTGAACCCGCTAGAGCGTGTCAGTATATTTCTTAAAGTGAGGCAGTCAAAACTGGATGCCGTTCTCTGGGTGAGGTCTGACCATAGCAGCGTAGAGAGGAGCAATCACTTCCCTAGCCTTAGAGACAATTATTTTGTAAATGCAACCTTTTTAGCTGCTGCATTGCATTCTTGACTCCTATTACGTCTGTCATCCACCGTAAATGCCAGATTCTTTTCAGAAGTACTGCTGCCCAGCCAGTTGTCTCCCATTCTGTATTTGTACTTCTGAGTTCTCTCTCATATATGCAGTACTTTACATTTATCTTTACTGAATTTCATTTTGGGTTTTTTCAGCCCAACTTTCTAGATGATCAAGATCACTTTGAATTTTGATCCTATTCTCTATAGTGTTTGTAACCCCAACCAGCTTTGTGTCATCCACAAATCCCCCAGAAGCGACCGTTGAGCCTGGCATCCTTCTGGCTATAAGGCTCTCATTGCCTCACTCACCTCATCACACACGCCAGATTGTCCTTCAATAACATACCTTTTATTATTATCAGTCCTTTTAAATGAATGAAAGGGGGTAGGATGGTGGGAAAAGATTATCTACAATTCTGTAGCTGGAAAGACACAGAGCCAGCCTGCTACAGTGCTATCTTTTTAGTTTTCCCACTGAAAGATCATAAAGAAGACAAAGAGTTCATGCAGTTTTGTTCACAGGGGGAAAAAAATTGAGTGACCATACAGTTGTGACATAGTGGACTAAGCAATAACTTAATTGAAAAGGGACCCTATAAAGGGGTCAGCTAAACTCTCTTATAGGGAAATAAGAAGCATCATACCGTGTCAGAGCAATGGTCCAATACAGTGCCAAGGAAGTACTGTGGGCAAAGCTTGCCCCTTTAGCAAAATAGCCTGCTTGCTTGCCTCTCTGGCAAAATGGCCATGATATTATTTAAAAACATAATCTCTGTCACACTGGTTCAGACCAAAGGTCCATTCAACTCATTGTTCTGTCTCCAACAGTAGCGGCTATGTTTGCTTCACAGAAATACACAACAGGTCATAACAGACAGAGGCTGAAAACAGACGTGACAGTAGCCTGCATTAGCCCGAGACTCACCTGTACATTTGTTCTTGTCCCTGCTAGAGGTTCACCTGCATTCGCTCCAGCTGCTATGGGATTCATCAGCTGGAGAAGCTTGAAGACAACACAGCCTGGCCTAAGGCCCACCCACCAGGGCTAAAGCAGGTTAATGGCCTCCCTTCTAACTATTTTGTGCCTGAGCCCCACCCCGAGACGAGGTCAGTGAATTGAGCCCCTGCACTCACCTGGCCCCACTGAACAGCTGATGGGGGTGGGGACTGGAGGAGCACACTCACCCAGCCCCACCAAACTTCCCCAGAAGCTGATGGTGGGTCTGGGGAAGCTCCAGGCCCCTATTCAGCTGTTCAGCAGAACCAGGTGAGTGTGCACCTCCAGCCCCCTGTCCCCCCACATCAGCTGTTTGGCCAAAGAGGCCTGCTGGGTGAGCTCACCAAGCAGCTGATGGGGGGAGCCCCAGGAGTGCCACTCATCTGGGGAAGTTTAGTAGCACGTCTTACCAGGGCCCAATCCTGCTGAACAGCATTGACCCAGAGAGTCCTGTCTCGTGTGACTAGCTCCTCGGTCCAACCCGGGGCGTGAAGGGACTGGTGACATCAGACTCCATGCTCAAGTTATGGGGGTAGGGCTCCATGTGTGTAATCCTTGTGCCAATGGCATCTGTGGCAAGAAGGGCTGGGTTACTTTTTCAAGGGGTTGGCACAACTAAACACTGGCTTGAACCCTGCCGAGAAATCTGGAACACTAAATTTTACTAGGGTGGACAGACTGGCAGGCTGTTACTTTTCCCCACTTGCAAGCACACCAGCTAGGTTGTAAACAAAGGAGCTTTATTAAAAAGGTAAGAATTAACAAAGTATTAGCACAAAGGAGCATCTGGTACTGACCAACTTCCCACACATAAATCCCACCTTTTCTTTTTTATGATTTGTTATGGCTTTGACGGCTTAAACAATAAACACTATTTATTATTAAACATACATAAATCCCACCTTTAGAGCAAGAGCCCAGTGTCACAGCAAAGAGTTACAGTTCCGCATTCCCCAAACCCTTCAGTCCACTCACAGTTCTTTGGGGTGTGTGTGTTCAATTCACAGAAGCCTGATTGTCCCCCTGCTGCTCTCCATCACCCTCATGCACTTCTCAGCAGTCTTTGCCTCAACCTGGCCCAGGGAGACTATTCTTCATGGGCTGCTACACCTTCGTGGTGTTATCTTCAGAAGACACTGGAATTCTATCACCTGATCCAGCAAGTGAATTCAACAGAGGACTGGATCAGAGAAGCTTACCAGGTCCAGCTGTCCCACACTAGCTGCTTTCTCTAACACT